>JAQZBX010065554.1:0-16283 GCA_029593785.1 Cabassous unicinctus | reverse complement strand
ATGTGATGTGTTTTAACTTGTGTTTGTATATAATTGGTGAAAATTAAAATAAACGGTTATCTAATATAAAAAAAAAATATATATATATATATATATATATATATATGGAGACGATGCAAATCCCCTCTCCTGCCTAGGTCATGGGGGTGAGCTCTGAGATTCCTACCAAGGAGCACTCACATACAGGAGAATTCTCTGTCCACACTTATTTTAGACATGAAGGAACTTGCCAGGCACTATCACAAATCTAGGAGCCAGAGTACACAAACCAAATCAGTATTAGAGCAAATTGTGAAATTTTTAAAAAGGTGGTGGAGAAATGGGGAGGTCAGGCTGAAACTGGAGTATTAAAAATGTTTTTTCCAGTCCTCACATTCTGTAATTCTAGGGTTTGAGAGATATTTCTGTTTGGCTGTTTTGTTTTTATTTTAGAAAAGAAAAAAAAAAAGGTACAGTTCTGAGAAATGAAAGGGTAATTCCTCCTGGAGCCGCTGGGGTTAAAACATCAGTGAAATGTAAATATGAATCTGCCTAGATTGCTTAGTATTTTCCTCACTTCCAAACAACCATCCCAGAGTTGACCCATATGCACATTTAGTGAATGCAAGTCAAGTCTTTCAGGACAACCTCTGACATAGATTTCTTTTGTCCTTAGGCAGATACAGCTTTCAGTTCTTCTAGCAACAATGGCTCTCAGAGCTGCTCCTTGAGGCTTCTTCTAAGTTGGTATTGGAGGACCCAGCAGGAGAATGGGCATGAAATGACTCAGTGGGAGACCCTGTGGGGTGCCGCAGTAAGGAGGAAAGATTAGTGGGGTGACTCGGGAAGTGCCCTGGAGTCTCTGCCTTCTGCTCAGGCTCAATTAGGAAGTGAGTCTGCCACAAAAGGCATTTGCGTCTCCCACCACTGAAACAGAGAACTGAGAACTCAGTATAGACAGAAGCCAGCAGAGAGGTACTGCACTCAGAAAATGAGAGAGGAGCCATTTCCTGGGTCACGAGTAGACTGAGCAAGGCAGCATGTCACAGCAAACCTTGGAAACTTAGCCCTCCCTAGTGATGTGGTGGAAAAGGTGTCTTCTAGTAGAACTTTAAGCAAGTGTGATATAGGAACTTAGGGATATAAGAGATCTGATGCCCCAAAGACTGTGTGGGACCTGGAGCAATCAACTGGCAGGAGCTCTTTCAATGCATTGTTACCATTGTAACTAAATAACTAATTGTGTGGTTGGCTTTTTAATGTATGATTCTTCTAGAATTTAAGCCCCATGAAGATAGGGACCTTGAGCACCTCATTTAACTTCTGACAGCCTTGCATGTTGCAGTGCTTAATAAATACTTGATGGAAGAAGGCAGAGTGAATTGTGGCTTAAGATGGAGCAGTCAGTAAGGGACACCAGCAACCGTCCACTACTATTGGTTGTAAGTGATTTGGGTTGTATTAATCGTACAGTAAGCTGAACAGAATTCTCACTCCAGACTCCTGGTTGCTCTGGTTTCCAGATGCTCTGGCTGCCTGTCACCCTGGCATCGAGCCCTGCCCCCCATGGAGGCCACAGCCTGTAATGGATCATCAGAGGGCTCTTCACCCGTCTTCTACCTGGTGGGCATCCCCTCTCTACAGCAGTCCCTCTTCCTCCCAGTCTTCTTCATCTTTCTCCTCTTCTACCTCCTCATTCTTGTGGGTAACACTTTGATTCTCATGGCTGTGGTGGCAGAGCCCAGTCTCCACAAGCCCATGTACTTCTTCCTGATCAACCTCTCAGCCTTGGACATCCTTTTTACTACATCCACTGTCCCCAAGATGCTGTCCCTACTCCTACTCAGGGACCACTTTCTCAGCTTCCCTGCTTGCTTCCTGCAGATGTACCTCTTTCACAGTTTCTCCTGCTCGGAAGCCTTCATCCTGGTGGTCATGGCCTACGACCGTTATGTGGCTATCTGCCGCCCACTGCACTACTCTGTCCACATGACCCCACAGACCAATGCTGCACTGGCAGCCAGTGCCTGGCTCACTGCCCTCCTCCTGCCCATCCCAGCAGTGGTGCAGACCTCTCAGATGGCATTTGGTCCTGTAGCCCAGGTCTACCATTGCTTCTGTGACCACCTAGCTGTGGTCCAAGCCTCCTGCTCTGACACCACCTCCCAGACCTTCATGGGCTTCTGCATCGCCATGGTGGTGTCCTTCCTGCCCCTTCTCCTTGTGCTTCTCTCCTATGCCCACATCCTGGCCTCGGTGCTTCGCATCAGCTCCCGAGAAGGCCGCTCAAAAGCCTTCTCCACCTGCAGCTCCCACCTCCTGGTGGTTGGCACCTACTACTCCTCCATTGCCATAGCCTATGTGGCCTACAGGGCTGACCTGCCCCTCGACTTCCACATCATGGGCAATGTAGCATATGCCATCTGCACACCTGTTCTCAACCCCCTCATCTACACCCTGAGGAACAAGGATGTCAAGGCAGCCATCACCAAAATGGCATGTCCCCAGGACCCAGGGCTTTTTCCTTGATCCTTAGATGAAATTAAGATAGGTCCCAGCACACCAGTGTGCAAGAACAGAGAAGGCCATCAAAAAAGTTCTTTAAGGACATCATGATTTACAGCAGAGCCAAAAATATACCATTGGGACTTCCATTTCCATTAATGATAGGCTAAGTTATCATATCAATCCTTCTGTGGAAAGAACTTGAAAAATGTCTGATAAAATTGAAAGTTATCTTATTAAGAGCCTCAAAGAGATTTTTCAATATACTAAGACTAAAATGGTAATAAAGGTGAAAGCCAGAGATATAAGCTATTAAGACATAGAAAGACATATAGACCCATGTAACAGAATAGGGAGACCAGAAATGGAATCATATATATGTGGAAAATTGATATACGAAAGAAAAAACACTGCAGATCAGTATGGAAGACAGCCATATAATAAATGGTCTTGGGACTATTGGGTATCCATATGTCAAAAAATGAATTTTTTTGCTCAAGTAAAACACAAAAATCAATCTCATTACAGACCTAGATATGATGGACAAGACTATAAAATTAAAAAGGAAACTATCGTTATGATTTTGGTATGATGAAATGTTTCTTAAACAAGATTTTAAAACTCAGTCTAAGCCTAAAGAAATAAATGGATATATTAGATTGCTTTAAAATGTAGAATTTCTGTTCATCAAAAGACATTTAAAAAAGAGTGGAAAGACAAGATACAGAATGTGAGAAGATATTTGAAATGCATCTAACCAACTTCAGGATTCATAGCCAGAATATATAGAGAATGACTTCAAATCAATAATATAAACAGAGTTAAATGAACAAAATTCTTCCTAAGAGTATACACGAGTGTCCAGTATTATATATGAAAAATTACTCAATCTTTTTAGTTAACAGGAGAAATGCAAAATACAACCATAATTACCCTAGAAAACAACTGGAATGGCTAAAATGAAAAGTCTGGCAACAACAGTTGAGTGAGGATTTGGGTCAATGGAAGCTCTCACACACTGACAATGGAATTCTTTTTTTAAAGGAGGTACCACGTATTGAACCCGGAACCTCCTACATGTGAAGCAGGTACTCAACCACTGAGCTATACCCACTCCGCTCACACAGTGACAATGGAAATACAAATTGGTACATCCACTTTGGAAAACAACTTGTCACTGCCTTACAATGTTGAGGATACACATACTTTATGACAGCATAGTGGCATTTCTCTAAATTGTGAAATGTTCAGAAAATGTAATACTATATAGCAGTAAAAAGAAGGAATCACATACACATGCAACAACACGGAATCATCTCACATAGCATTGAGCAAAAGAATCAAGACTAAAAAGAATATAGTATGATCATAGTTACACAAAATTTTAAAGCAGGCAGAGCTATATATTTTTTTAATCTCTTGCCATACAGATGTCCTAAACTATGAAGAAAAGAGAAGCCATAGGTGGCAGTTTGAGATTATTTATGAATCCCAAAAGGAGAAAAATTATGTTTGTAAACTAGTCTATTCCTCTGGGTGTGATACCCTTTGATTGTATTAATTTCAAAGGATTTAAGTATACTTGATAACATAAACTTAGGGCTTCTGATTGGCTATGTCAGTAACTCGTAACTCAGGTTGAGTCCCCGCTCCCGTGGGAGGGCTGATATAAACAGACCTTCACTCAAGAAGACACATGGGAAGAGAGAGAGCTCCATAGATGCCAGAGGGGAGAACTTTGTCATGTGACAGAAAGGAGAAGACTCAAACAGCTAAAGCCCTGGAGAGAGATGAGCCATTTGCCTGATAGCCTACAGAGGAGAGATCAGGCAGAGATCAGGAATCATCTTTCTTCAACATGTGGCAACTGACTTTGGTGAGAAAGCAATGTTGAGTTGGACCCTTTGGGTTTTGAAACTGTAAGCTTTTACCCCAAATAAATATCCTTTATAAAAGTCAACTCATTTCTGGTACTTTGCATCAGCACCTCTTTGCCAGACCAATACACCATATTGATTATAATGATCAGAATCATGGTCATTTCTAAAGGATAGGGAGAGGGTTGTAATCAGGAAGGGGCACCCAGGGTCTTATGGGATGTCAATGTTTCATTTCTCTCCTGAGTGATGGTGACATGGGATTTGCTTTATAATTAAACTATATATATGTAGGATTTATACAAGTTTTGTTTTGTATGAATATTATATTTCATAATAAAACATTTGTGGTGTTTATACCTATATATAGCCCATAAAAAATATGTCCTTAAACTTAATCCATTCCTGTGGGTGTGAACCCATGCAAGTAAGACCTTTTTAAAAATAAAAATTTATAGAAGGATATCATTCAGACATGAACATGAATAAAAAATAAGTGTAAGTGTATTAGTCAGGGTTCTCTCAGGAAACAGAATCAACAGGAGATATCTCTCAATAATACGAGATTTTAAAAGAGTCTCTCACGTGACCGTGGTGATGTACAAGTCCAGGTTCTGCAGGCAGGCTGAAAATCAGGGGCTCTGATGAAAGTCCGATGAAAGGTCCTTGATGAGTTTCTGGGAGAAGTTGCCTGTCCAACTACAAGCTGGGAAATTCTCTCTGAATGTTGAAATCACTTCCCCTTTTAAGGCATTCAACTGATTGGATAAAAGCGTCACCCGTTGATGATGTAATCTCCCTTTTTGATGCAGATGTAATCAGCCATCCATGCAGTAAACTCACTGGTGATCAAAGTCCATAAATGCTCTTGTATTACAATTAGCCCAGTGCTTGCTGGAACAAACACCTGGAAACAATTACCTGGCCGAGTTGACACATTAACCTAACTGTTACAGTCGGGGAGTTTGATGTAATTATGAATTCCAAAAATATAATTGGATCATGCTTGTAAACTGATCTGTTAATCTGGGCATGATTAAGTTATGATTAGGGCGTTGACTGGGCCACATCAGTAGGGTGTTGAGCCCCACCCCTTGGTGGGTGGGGAATCGAATATAAAAGGCATGGCAAGAACAGAGTTGAAGCAGTCTTTTGAGAAGCAGTTTTGATGTTGGAAAGAAGGCCCCAGGAGAAGAGAAGCAAGCCGTTCACCTGATAGTCTACGGCTGACCTTGTGGAGGAAACAGGAGCTAAGCCCGGAGAGAAATGCAGCCCCGGGAAGAGAGGAACCCTAGAAGCCTGAACCCTGGCAAATGCCGGCGGCTGTCTTGCTCTAACACGTGGCAATGGACTGTGGTGAAAGAAGAAACATAACGCTTTATGGCCTGGTATCTGTGGACTTCTACCCCAAATAAATACCCTTTATAAAGACCAACCCATTTTTGGTATTTCACATTAGCACCCCTTTGGCTGACTAAGACACTAACCATCACAGTAAATAAGATTTAATAATTTGCAAAACAAACATGCATATCATTATATAAGTTTCCCATACATCTCCCCACTACCAACACCTTGCATTGTTGTGGAATATTTGTTACAAACTATGAAATAGCATCATCAAAATATGACTACTCTCTTTAGCCCATATCTTACATTTGATGTATTTTCCCCAACCCATGCAGTTATTAACAACCTGTATTAGTATTATGTATTTGTTATCATTCAGAAGAAACATTCACATATTTATCCTGGTAACCATGGTCTTTCTTCTACCACTGGATTCTCTGTGTTATACAGTCCCGTGCTTTGTACAATACATTCATCATGTACCCTCAGTGGCTCAACTCAATCAGTATGGATCTTAATCCTATTACTGGAGTCCTTTATAAGCAGAATGAAAATCAGATGCAGAAAGTCTCAGTAAGCAAGAAGCTGAAGGTCAACAGAACCCAGAAGAGAAGGGAAAGGCCAGGCTATGCCGTGTGCATTTCCTTGTGAAAGAGGAGGCCAGGACCAAGAATCACTGGTAGCCAGCCCTAGAATGCCAGTCTTTGGGAAGAAAGCATTACCTTGTGTATTAGTCAGCCAAGGGGATGCTGATGTAAAATACCAGAAATCAGTTGGTTTTTATAAAGGGCATTTATTTGGGGTAGAAGCTTACAGTTACCAGGCCATAAAGTGTAAGTTACTTCCCTCACCAGTCTATTGCCACGTGTTGGAACAGGATGGCTGCTGACGTTTGCAAAGGTTCAGGCTTCCTGTGTTCCTCTCTTCCTGGGGCTTGTTTCTCTCCCAGCTCAGCTGCCCTGCTCTCTCCACAAGGCCAGCTATACACTATCAGGTGACTGGCTCTATCTCTCTCCCTGGGGCTCGATTCTCTCTGGGCTCAGCTTCTCTGCACCTTTGTGTGCTTACTTCCCACACTCCAGCTCAAAATTCCAACCTCCCTTCTCTGAAGTGTGGTTTCTCTGTGAGTCCCTCCCCACTAAGGGGGGGTGGGATGCAACGTCCTACTGACACGTCCCAAGCCTTAATCACTATTTATTCAAGTAAAAGTGAAACCCTCTGAATCCATTATAATCTAATATGCCTGGAGGGACAGTCCAGTTTACAAACATAATCTAATATCTACTATTGGAATTCATAAACAATATCAAACTGCCATTCCTTGATAACATCTTGATTTGAACTTTTTGCTTCCCTCAAAACCATGAGCTAATAAATTACCATAAAACAGTCCATTGCATGGTATTTGCTTGAGCAGCCAAGGAAACTAAAATAGCATTTTACAAAGCATGATCCAATTGGAAAGAGGCTGCAACAGTAGTTCTTGATGTTTGGTGCAAGCCTTCCCACTGGTGCAATGGAGTGATGGTGGTCTTCAAATTGACAGTAAACATCAAGCTGCTGAGGGTAATTATTCCCATTTGTTCTTTCATTTAAGAAACCTTTACTGAGCACTTGGGAGGGGCTGGACCACACAGTAGAAGCTAGAGACACAGAGACAGATTGGCATAGTTGTGCCCTCAACAAGCTCACAATCTAGTGAAGGAAACATCCATGTGCAGAAATAACACTGTGTGGGAGGTGGTATTTCAAGGGGAAGTACAGGGGACACTGGAGCATGAAGCATGATATTCAACCCAAGGTTTAAAAAAAGTCTCCTATAAATAATTTTAGCCTATGGCAATTGCTACTGCATGTTTGTGAGTCCTCATGTACAGTGTGCACCAAAAGAGTACAATATCAACAAAGAAACAAGAAATGATGGCCCATCCACAAGAAGAGGATAAAAGAAAAAAAAAGTAAACAATGAAAAATGAAAAATCTGAAAAAAAAAAAATGAGAACGTAGACATACCAGAAAAAGCCTTTTTAAAAATGATCTTAAAAATGCTCAAGAGGAGAAGATGTTGCTAAAGCAGTTGAGCACCTGCTTTCCACATGAGATGTCATGGGGTTAGGTTCCTGGTGCCTCCTAAAAAAAGGCAACAAGCAAACAAACAAAAAACCCAACTCTGGTGTGCAGACGTGGCTCAGTGGTTGAACGCTAGCTTCCCATTTACAAGGTCTTGGGTTCAATCCCCAGTCCTGGTACCTCAAAAAAAAAAAAAAAGTTTAAGCCTGGGAGTGGCTGTAGCTCAAGTGGTTGAGCATGTACTTCCCATGTACAATGTCCCGGTTTCAATCCCCAGTACCTGCTAAAAACAAAGAAAACAAACAAATGAAAAAACCAACTCTCATTGGGGAGCAGATGTAGCTCACTGGTTGAGCATTTGCTTCCTATGTACAAAGTCCTGGGTTCAATCTCTGGTACCTCCTTAAAAAAACAAAAAAGCTCAAGCCTGTGGTATAGCATACCCAATTAAAACATTTTTACACCATTTTAATTATAGTATATCTATTTGCCCAAGTGTTTTGACTTTGAATGTACTATTTGGTATTAATCTTTGTTCATATGGAAGTAGGGATGAGTAATTTTGAGTCTGAGTTCTTTTCCAGATGGCAAACTACTTCACTGGGTAAAAGTTTTGACATTTTATATTTAATTCATAAAGAGGGTCAATTTGATACAAAGAAGTACTATGTCAAGATAGTTCCAGCTTAAGTTTGAAAATATATGCAACTCCTGTAGACCCTACAGAAACAAAGCTTTCCTTTCTGTCATATTCTCTTGCTTTTGTATGACCACATGTTTTCTGTACCAATCACCTGGGAAAGAAGTGAGTTTCTCTCTTAATTGTTTTAGAGTTTTGCTTGTCTATATAGCATTCCTTTTGGGAGTTCAAGATATATGGAACAATAAATGCTATGAATGCTGTGTGTTGATTTGAACTCAAGATCAGGTTTTAGAAGTAGGGTAAAAAAAACATTTGAAAAGCTCATCAAACTTGAAATTATATGAATTAATTTTTACAGGCAGTATTGAACATTAATCTATCCCAGTTAAACAGATTAAATTAGGGTACCAGAAAATTTGCTATGTTGTTTTTTAATAGTAGGATGTACATATTTCAATATAATAAATGTTTGCTGATTGTTTTTCAATAAAAGAAAAAAATGCTTAAAGAGATGAAAGAAAATACAGAGAAAGAACTAAAGGATATAATGAAAATAATGAATGAATTAGAGCAAGCCTAAGTAAAGAGCTAGAAATTTTAAAAAGGAACCAAACAGACCTCCTGGAGATTAAGATTTCAAAACTCAAATTAAAAATGCCCATGAGGGTTTCAAGAGCATATTGGAGATGGCAGAAGAAAGAATCAGTGAACTTAAAGATAAGACACTTGAAATGAATCCGACTGAAAAGTGGAAAGGAAAAAGAAATATTAAAAGCAAAAATAGCCTAAGGCATCTCTGGGACACAAAGCACACTGATGGACACATTATGGAAGACCCAGAAGGAGAAGAAAGAAAGGGACAGAAGGAATATTCAAAGAAATGATGACAGAGAAGTTCCCAAACTTACCAAAAGATGTGAATATGGATATTCAAGAAGCTCAGAGAACAAAGAGGAGACACATGAAGAAAAATACATCCAGTCATATATTGGTCACACTATCAAATGCAAAGGTCAAGGAGAGCATTCTGAAAGCTGCAAGAGAAAAGCAAAGGGTTACATATGAGGGAGTTCTAATTAGATTGAATGCCAATTTCTCATCAGAAACCATGGAAGCAAGAAAGCAGTGGATTGAAATACTTAAAGTGCTGAATGAAAACAACTGCCAGCCAAGAATTTTATATCCAGTAAGACTCTCTTTCAAAAATGAGGGAGAGATTAAGACATTCTTAGATAAACAAAAGCTGAGGGAGTTCATCACTACTAGACCTGCCTTACAAGCAATGCTAAAGGGAGCTTAAAGACATGGCCTCTGAAAGCAAACATACAAAAGAACAGAAACAAGAATGGAAAAAACTGAACAGAGTCTCAGGGAACTAAATGAACAGCAAGGGACATACAAACATACATGAAATGGGTTTCCAAAAAGGAGAAGTGAAAGGAAAAGGGGCAGAAGGAATATTTAAAGAAATAATGGTAGAAAATTCCCCAAACATATTGAAGGATGTAGATATCCATGTCCAAGAAGCAAAAGGTACATCTACCCAAATAAATCTGAATAGACCTACTCTGAGACACATACTAATCAGAATGACAAATGCCAAAGACAAAGAGAATTCTGACAGGAGCAAGAGAAAAGCGATGCATCACATACAAGAGACACCAGTAAAATTAAGTTCTGATTTTCATCAGAAACCATGGAGGCAAGAAGGCATGGAAGAAAGAGAAAAACTGTCAGCCAAGAATCTTATATCCAGCTGATTGTTTTTCCAAAAAAGAGGGCAAGTTTAGAATATTCACAGCTAAAGAGAAACTAAGAGAGTTTGTAGCCAAGAGAACAGCTTTGCAGGAAATAGAAAAGGGAGTGCTACATCCTAAAAAGAAAAGACAGGAGAAAGAGACTTTGAAGAGAATATAGAAATGAAGATTATATCAGTAAAAGTAACTACAAGTATAAATACAGTGGTGTAAACAAATATGACAGATAAAACCCAAAGGTCAAAATGGGTGGAGTAAGAACTTGCTTTACAGTAATAACATTGAACGTTGATGGATTAAACTCAATAATCAAAAGACACAGACCAGTGAAATTGGTAAGAAAATATGAGTTTCTATATGCTGTCTACAAGAGACTCACCTTAGAACCAAGAATAACAATAGATTGAAATTCAAAGACTGGAAAAAGATATTCTATACATGCAATAACCAAACCAAACCAAAACAAAACAAAACAAAACTGTAGTATCTATGCTTATATCACATGAAATAGACTTTAAAAACAAAACTGTTATTAGAGACAACGAAGGACATTACATATTAATAAAAGGGGCAATTCACCAGGAAGACATAACAATCATAAATGTAAAAGCAACTAACCAGGATGTCCCAAATTACATGAGGCAAACACTGGCAAAACTGAAGAGAGAAATGGATGTCTCTACAATAATAGATGGAGACTTCAATACAGCAATCTAGGCATTAGACCCAGCATCTGGGCAGAGGATCATTAAAGAAACAGAAGGCTTGAATAATATGATAAATGGTCTAAACCTAATAGACATACACAGAACATTACACCCCAAAACAGCAGGATATACATTATTCTCAATTGCTCATAGATCTTTCTCCAGGATAGACCATATGTTAAGTCACAAAGCAGATCTCAATAAATTCAACAAGATCAAAATTATACAAAGCACTTTCTCTGATCTTAAAGAAATAAAGTTGGAAATCAACAACAGGCAGAAAAGGGGAAAATTCACAAATATATGGAGATTAAACAACACACTCTTAAATAATCAGTGGGTCAAAGAAGAAATTCTGAGAGAAATAAAAAAATATCTCTAGATGAATGAAAATGAGAACACTGTATATCAGAACTTATGAGATGCTGTGAAGGCAGTGCTGAAAGGGAAATTTATAGCCCTCAATGCTTACATTAAAAAAAAGAAGAAAGAGTTAAAATCAATGACCTAACTACACAGTTGGACAAACTAGAAAAAGAACAGCAAACTATTCCCAAAGCAAGTAGAAGGAATAAAATAACAAAGATCTGAGGAAAAATAAATGAAATTGAGAACAAAAAAAATCAATAGAATGAAATAACAAAACCAGAAGTTGGGTATTCAAGAAGATTAACAAAATTGAAAACCCTTAACTAGACTGAAAAAGAAAAGAAGAGAGAAGATGTAAATAAATAAAATACAAAATGAAAATGGGGACATTACTACTGACCCCACAGAAATAAAAGAGATCATAAGAGGATACTGTGAAAAACTGTGCACCAACAAACTAAACAATGCAGATGAAATGGAAAACGTTGTAGAAATGTACAACCTACACTGACCCTAGAAGATATAAAAGACCTCAAAAAACAATCACAAGTAAACAGATTGAAACAGTCACAGTCATCAAACAAATCCCCAAAATGAAAAGCCAGGACAAGATGGTTTCACAGGGAGTTCTACCAAGCATTCAAAGATTTAATACCAATCTTACTAAAGCTTCTCCAAAAAATTGAACAAGATGGAATATTATCAAACTCACTCTATGAAACCAATATCACCCTAATACCAAAGCCAGGTAAATATATTATCAAAAAAGAAAATTACAGCCCCATTTCCTGATAGATTATGCATGCAAAAGTCCTCATCAAAATACTTACTAATTGAATCCAACAACACATTCAAGAGAATTATTCATCATGATCAAGTGGTTTTGTACCAGGCATGCAAGTGTGGTTCAACACAAGAAAATCAATCAGTGTAAAACACCACAATAATATATCAAAGAAGAAAAATCACATTATCCTATTGATTGACACAGAAAAGTCATTTGACAAAATACAGCATCCTTTCTTGATGGAAGTAATACAAAAGATGGGAATGAAGGAAACTTTCTCAACACGAGAAAGGCTGTATATGAAAAACTCACATCTGACATTGTACTCAATGGTGAAAGACTGAAAGTTTTCCTACTGAGATCAGGAAAAAGATAAGGATGCCCACTGTCACTGCTGTTATTCAATATAGTGCTAAAGGTTCTAACTAGAGCAAACAGGCCAGACAAAGAAAATAAATGCATGTAAATCAGAAAGGAAGAAATAAAACTTTCACTATTCACAGCTGATATGATCCTATACCTAGAAAGCCCCCAAAAATTTACACCAAAGCTGCGAGAGCTAATAAACTATTTCAGCAGAGTGGAAGGATGCAAAATTAATATGCAAAAATCATCAGTGTTTTCCATACACTACTAATGCACAATCTGAGGAGGAAATCAGAAAAAAAATCCATTTACAATAGCGACTAAAAGAATCAAATATTTAGGAATAAACCTAACCAAAGGCACAAAGCACTTGTATTCAGAAAACTACAATGTATTGCTAAAAGAAATTTTAAAAGACTAAATAAATGGAAGAACATTCTGTGCTTGTATGAATCAGAGATCTCTAGGGAAACAGAACAGACAGGATATATCTGTAATTAGTATGAGATTTTATAAAATTCTCTCACACGACTGTGGGGATGCACAAGTTCAAATTCCGCAGAGCAGCCTGCAAACCAGAGGCTCCAATGAAGGTCCTTATGATTTCTCAGGAGACATTGGCTATCCAAATTGGAGCTGGGAATTCTCTCTCTGAATGCTGAAATTGTTTCCACTTTTAAGGACTTTGACTGATTGGTTAAGATGTCATGTTGCTGACAGTAATCTCCTTGGTTAATTGTAGATGTAATCTGCCATTGATGCAATCAACTCACTGATGATTAAAGTCCATGAAATTTCCTAGTATTACAATTAGCCTAGTGTTTGCTTGACCAAATAACTGGGCACCATTACCTGGCTGAGTTGAAACATTAGCCTAACCATCAAAGTCCACCTCTTGTAAACTTAGGAGCCATACACATCACCTTAAACCATATTTAGTCTCTAAATAAAAACAATTGTATATATATATTTGTATACAATTGTATATATATGTATACATATATATATATATATCTGCCCAACAATATTCAACTGTCTTGCGTGCAACCAGAAACACACTAATTCCCTCCAGAATAAGGTGCAGTCCTTAGGTAATATTCATTCTTAAAATCGACATCCTTAAAGATTACAACATGAAACTAATACAACTTATTTCATATGATAATGGAAAAAGTTAAGGAAGAAAACAAAGATATTCATTTTATGTACATATAGAATCATTCTCATAACAAAACAAGGAAGAAATATTCATGAATATTTCAGTCCTTGTTTCTATAACTGGTCACATGGTTGAAGTTTATATTTATCACTACCTTCTTCCATTACCCATTCCACATTCCCTTTACCCTCAGCAAGCACCTCAGTTGGCTGTGGTTCTTTGCCTGGAGGGGTGACCCAAACTTTCATTCCTGAAGATTCTGAGCCATTGTTAGTCATTAAAAACCTCCCAACTAAGAAGAGCCCAGGACCAGATAGTTTCACAGCTGAATTCTACCAAACATTCCGGAAAGAGCTAACACCAATTCTGCTTAAGCTCTTCCAAAAAATAGAAGTAGAAGGAATATTGCCTAACTCATTCTATGATGCCAACGTTACCCTAATACCAAAACCAAACAAAGATACCACAAGAAAGGAAAATTAAAGACCAATTTCTCTAATGAACCTAGATGCTAAAATCCTCAACAAAATACTTGCTAATCACAGTCAACAACATATCAAAAGGATTATACACCATGACCAAGTGGGTTTCATCCCAGGTATGCAAGGATGATTCAATATAAGAAAATCAATCAATGTAATACACCACATAAACAGATTGAAAGAAAAAAATCACATGATCATCTCTACAGATGCAGAAAAAGCATTCAACAAAATACAGCACTCTTTCCTGATACAAACACTGCAAAAGATAGGAATAGAAGGAAACTTTCTGAATATGATAAAGGGTAAATATGAAAAACCCAAAGCTAACATCATCCTCAATGGTGAAATCCTAAAAGCCTTCCCTCTGAGATTGGGAACAAGACAAGGATGCCCACTATCACCACTCCTATTTAACATAGTCTTAGAAGTACTTGCTTGAGCACTGAGGCAAGAAAAGCATATAAAAAGCATCCAGATTGGAAAAGAAGAAGTAAAAATTTCATTATTTGCAGACGACATGATCCTATACATAGAAAGCCCTGAGAAATCTACAACAAAGCTTCTAGAACTTATAACAGAGTTCAGTAATGTCGCAGGCTATAAGATCAATGCTCAAAAATCAGTAGATGTCCCACGTTGGGGGGAAGGTAATGCTCAAATGTGGCCTCTCTCCAAGCCAAACACAGCATATGAATGCATTACTTTCCCCGCAACGTGGGACATGACTCCCAGGGATGAGCCTTCCTGGCAATGAGGGACTAATACCAAGTGCCAACTGGAAAAATGACTGGTAAAAAATCTTGAATAAAAGGGGGAAAAGGTAAAGACAAATGAGTTAATGTGGCTAAGAGACTTCAAAGAGAGTCAGGAGGTCATCCCTGAGGTAACGCTTACGCACACCTCAGTAGGATCTCATAGAACACCAAAGTGGATATCGCCCCACACATAGGGGTTCCTGAGGGCTCTGGAGACACCCAGGTCCTATATAAGGGGGGACAGCCCCAGAGATTGACGCCTTATCAGTGGGCTCTACTTTGGAATCTGTGCTCCTGAGAGTGACAGAGTTGGACTCAAATAAGTCCTCCCTGCACATGGTCCATCAGTCCCTTCTATTCAAACCTATATGTGAGGCTGGAGTTTCTAGGTGTACTTCCAGAGACTGGAGCCTCTGGCCTGCCTATGTACCAGCTGTGCCTGGAATCTCGGTGGAGCTGCAACTCCTACTCTACAGCTCAATGGACTCACCCAAGTCACCTGGTGAGGAGACGATGATGATGGACAACGGCCATCCCAGGGAATGGAGAGAGCCTGCAGCTGAAGGAAGGATAATCTCATCCACCGTATCCATGGAATATAAGCCCACTGTCACTTGGAGATGGAGTGGACATTACCATTCCAGTCCCCTCAGGATTGGGGGAAGAGCTATGAACTAGAGTGGACTTAATGGTATTCTGTTGTAGACATATTGGGATTCAAGCAATGGAAGAAATTATAACAGTGACGTGAAGCCAGTGGCCACTAGATGCTTTCAGGGCAGGGAGGGGAAGGGCAATTGTAATACAGGGGCTTTTTTAGGACTTGGGTATTGTCGTGAGTGACGTTGTGGCGACAGATATAGGCCATTTTACATCAGCGTATACCATGCAGAACTGTGTGGGAGAGAGTGTGGTCTATGATGTGAACTGTGGTCTATGCTTAATGGCAAAGCCCTAGGATGTGTATATCCATTGCAGGTGATGTGACACACTAGTGAAAGATGTTTATGTGAGAGGTTATGGGAGGTATGGGAGGTGGAGATTATGGGAATTCCTGTAATTTTTGTGTAACATTTATGTAATCTAAGCATCTTTTAAAATATATATGAAAAAAATAATAACATTTATGTAAGCAAATGCACATATATACATATATATCTATATATCATTTAAAAATATTGGTTTGTATTGTGAAAAATTTGACTTTAACCCACAATAAAAAAAAATCAGTAGCATTTCTGTACACCAACAACGAGCAATCTGAGGAGGAAATTTAAAAAATACCATTTACAATAGTAACTAAAAGTATCAAATACCTAGGAATAAATTTAACTAAAGATGTAAAGGACTTATATACAGAAAACTACACAACACTGTTAAAGGAAATCAAAGAAGACTTAAATAAATGGAAGAATATTCCCTGTTCATGGATAGGAAGACTAAACATCATCAAGATGTCTATCCTACCCAAACT
>JAQZBX010065553.1:0-16282 GCA_029593785.1 Cabassous unicinctus | reverse complement strand
TTTTTTTTTTTTTTTTGCCAAAGTGCTCAAGCAAGTACTTCCAACACAATGTTGAATAAGAGTGGTGACAGTGGACATCCTTGTCTTTTTCCAGATCTTAGTGGGAAAGCTTTCAGCATTTCACTATTGAATATGATGTTAGTTGTGGGTTTTCATATATACCCTTTATTATCTTGGGGAAGTTTCTTTATATTCCTATCTTTTGAAGTTTTTTTATCATGAAAGGGTGCTATATTCTGTCAAATCCTTTTTCTGCTTCAATAGAGATGATCATGTGATTTTATTCTTTCGATCTGTTAGTGTGGTGTATTGCATTGATTGATTTTCTTGTGTTGAGCCATCCTTGCATACCAGGGATGAAACCCACTTGGTCATAGTGTATAATTCATTTTATCTGTTGTAGAATATGATTAGTGAGTATTTTGTTGAGAATTTTAGAATCGAGGTTCATTAGAGAGATTTGTCTATAGTTTTCCTTTCTTGTGGCATCTTTGTATGGTTTTGGTATTAGGGTGGTTTTGGCATCATAGAATGAGTTAGGCAATGTTACTTTTAATTCTAATTTTTGGTAGAGTTTAAGCAGGATTGGTATTAGTTCTTTCCAGAATGTTTTGTAGAATTCACCTGTGAAGACATCTGTTCCTGGGCTCTTTTTATTTGGGAAGTTTTTTCTGATTAATTCAATCTCATTACTTCTGATTGATCTGTTGAGTTCATCAATGTTTTCTTTCTTCAATGTAGGAAACTTGTGTATTTCTAGGAATTTGTCCATCTCATCTAAGTTATCCATCTTGATGGCAAACTATTTTTCAAAGTATCCTCTTATCATACTCTTTATTTTGGTAGTGTCAGTGTTGATATTTCCTTCATTTATTATTTTATTTATTTGCATCTTCTTGCTTTTCTCTTTGTTAGTCTAGCTAAGGGTTTGTATATTTTATTAATCTTCTCAAAGAACCAGCTTTCGGTTTTGTTAGTTTTGTTCTAGTGCTTTCTTATTTTCAATTTCATTTAGCTCTGTTCTAATCTTTGTTACTTCTTTCCTTCTACTTGCTTTGGGGTTAGTTTGTTGTTCTCTAATTCCTCCAGGTGTCATTTAGGTCTTTGATTTTTGCTCTTTCGTAGTTTTTATTTAATATAAGCATTTATAAATATACATTTCCTTCTCAGCACTGCATTTGCTGTATCCCATAGGTTTTGATATGTTTTGTTGTCATTTTCATTCATTTCAAGGCAGTTACTGATTTCTTTTGCAATTTCCTCTTGACCTACCGATTATCTAAGAGTATGTTGTTTAGGTTTCATATCTTTGTGCCTAATCTGATTCTCTGCCCTTTGCTTATTTCCACCTTCATTCCATTGTAGTCAGAGAAATTACTTTGTATCATTTCAATCTTTCTGATTTCATTGAGTGTTGTTCTGTGAAGTAGCATGTGTTCTATCCTGCAGAATGATCCATTGTGCTCAATAAGAAGGTATTCCTGCTGTATGTGGGAGTAATATTCTGTTTATGTCTATTAGGTCCAGATCTTCTAATGTACTATACAAGATCTCTGTTTCTTTATTCACCCTCTATCAAGTGTTCTCTCTAATGGTGATAATGTTGTACTAAAGCCCCCACTATAATTGTAAAGGCCTCTATTTCTCCACTTTGTTTATCTAATGTTTGCTTCATGTATTTTGAGGCACCCTTGTTAGGTGCAAAGATGTTTATGATTGTTCTTTCTTCTTGATAGTTTAGCCCTTTTATTAATATAGAATGTCTTTGTTTCTTACAATAGTACTTTGTCATATATTACTATAGCTACTCCTGCCCTTTTTTGGTTATTGTATGCATGTACATTTTTTCCTAACCATTTGCTTTCAACCTCCTTGTGTCCCTGGGTATAAGGTCAGTTTCTTGTAGACAGCTTATAGGTGAGTCATATTTCCTTATTCATTCTGCCAATCTGTGTCTCTTGATTGGAGAGTTTATTACATTAACTTTCAATGTTATTACTGTCGAGGAATTACTTACATTAGCCATATTTTCTTTAGGTTTATATATGTTATGCTATTTTTATTTCTCTTTTTAAATATTTTTATCAATAATCTTCTTTCCTACACTCACCTCTAACTCTCTCTCTCTCTCTCTCATCATTCCCTTTAACCTGCAAAACTTCCTTTAGTATTTCTTGAAGGGCAGGTTTCTTGTTGACAATCTACCCTAAATTCTATTTAGCTGTAAATATTTTTAACTCTCCCTCATTTTTGAATGCCAGCTTTGATATATAAAGAATTCCTGCCTGGAAGTTTGTTTTTTTTAGCACCTTAACAATGTCATACCAATGACTTCTTGCCTCCATGGTTTCAGTTGAGAAATCAGCACCTAATCTTATCGAGCTTCCCTTGTATATTATGGATCTCTTTTCTATTGCTGTTTTCAGTATTTTCTGTCTTGAGCATTGGTCAATTTGACAAGTATGTGTCTTGGGGTAGGCCTTTTGAGATTTATACTCTTTGGCATGTACTGTGATTCCTGGACAGTTATGTTGATGTCCCTCAAAAGATTTGGGAAATTTTCAGGCATTACTTCCTCCAACACCCCTTTTGCTCCCTTTCCCTTCTCCCTCTGGAATGCCTATAATGCATATATTTATACATTTTGTGTTGTCATTCAAATCCCCATGTCCATGCAGATTTTAATATTTTTTCTCTATCTGTTCTACTATCAGTTTGATTTCAGATATACTGGCTTTGACATCACATATTCTTTCCTCTGCCTGTTGAAATCTGCTGTTATGAACTTTGAGTGTATTTTGTATTTCTTGCATTGTGCCATTCATCATCTTCATATCTGTTATCTTTTTATGTATGCTTACAGTTTCTTCAGGATTTTCCCCCAGTGTCTTCTTAATAACATATATCTCTTCCTTCACTTCATTAAGTTGATTCGTGATATTGTTTGGACATATCTGATTAATTGTTCCATGTTCTGCTTCTCCTCCTGGTTTTAGTTTGTTTGTTAGACTGGGCCATGTATTCCTGCTTCTTAGTATGGCTTGTAATTTTTTTGTTGGTGTCTAGGCATCTGTTTATCTTGATGTGCTTATTTGGTTGGTTAGCTTCTCTTTCTACTCTAGGGATTATTTTTATTTTTTTTTATTTTTTGTGTGTGTGACACTTGTTTCCTCTTAGTCTATATCCTTGCAGTTGTCTGTGTTCCCTTGAAAAATTATATTAGAAGTAGAGAAAAGGAAAGAGATAAAAGAAAAATAATAATATTAATATTCATATTAAAAATAATAAAGAGGAAGTATACAAGAGCAAGGAAATAGGTAAGTAATAAAGTGAAGAACCCAAAAAGTACAAAGGAATAAAATAAAAAACTTGAAATAGAAAAACAAAACAAGGAACAAAATAGATAAAAAATAGAATGAGTAAAAGGACAGAATGATTGCTGAGAAAGAAGAAAAGAAAAAGAAAAAAGAAAAAAAAGGCCAATCAAAAAAAGGTGGAATGAATGAAATACAACAGAATATAGAAGATAAAAAAATAAAGGAAAGAAATGAAATAAAGTAGGTAGAAAAAATAATTAAGTGAAAAAGAAAGTAAACAAAGAAAGGGGAAAGACAACAAACAAGAAGCAAAACAACAACACACACACAAAAGAAAAAAAAAAAAACAGGGAAAACTTCCTTCCCTTTTTAGACCCAAAGGAGCTTCTCAGGCTGCTAGTTCTCATCAAAAAATCACCCTTCAGTGTGCTTTCTGCAGGTGATGTACCATGTTTTAGCAAATAAAATAAAGAAAAAAAGGAACTGATAATAATATAAAAGAATGAAAAATAACAGATCTAAGAAAATCTACAAGTAAAAAATCTGCCTGTTTGTTCCCTGTCATAAGGTACCAGCTGGGTGCTTGATAACCCAGTGGATCACTTCTCTAAGGAGACCCAGGAATTGAACCAGGGACCTTGTATACACAAGGTAGGAATTCCTCAGCTGAGATACGCCAGCTCCACAGATTACAATAGGCTTCAGATAATTTATGTTGCTCTATCCACCCACTTTCCTCAGATTAAGCTTGTAGCTGTTAGCCAAGCCATGCTATTTTGGTGCCTGCCTCCACCCCTCTCTACTTTAGTTCCTCTCGCTCCCAGGTTGGCTGTGTGTGATAGCCTGCCGCACCAGAAATCCTCTCCCCTCTCTCTTTGGCCACCTTAATGCCAGTCGGTCAGGGATGCTCCAAGATTCAAGGGGGGTTAAGTGGGCTAAACTCACCAAAAAGAAATCACTCTCCAGCCTCCACTAGACCCCTCTTCTTCCTGGGGAATGCTCCATCCCACTCTGTTGGTTGCAGTGAGTCTGTGGCTTTACCCAGGTTATTTGTTTTGAAGGTGGTGTATATGTGCTGTTTCCAGTCACAGGGGTGAGTAACTCATGGTTTTCATTTGGCTTCTTTTTCTGTCTAGTTCCTTTCTGAATGATGCATAGTACTTTCCCATTCTATATATCTCCAAACAGCTTCCTTGGATAGGTTTTTGCCCTTTGTGCATTCATTTTTTGAGTGGGAGTCAGACTCTGCATACTTACTTTGATGCCATTTTCCCAGATGTGTGAAAGATTTTTATTTGAATGAAATTCAATTTGTATATTTTTCCTTTGTTGCTCATGTTTTTGGTGTCATTTCTAATAATTCACTGCTAAATTGAAGGTCATGAAAAATGTCTCCTTTGTTTTCTTCTAGGAGTTTTATGGTTTTGCCTCTTAGATTTATATTGCTCATCTCTTTTGAATTAATTTTTGTATGTAGTCTGAAATGTGAAGTAAGAGACCAATTTTATTCTTTGTATGTAGATATCCAGTTTTCCTAGAACCATTTGTTACAAAATATTCTTTTCCCATTGTGTGTGCTTGAAACTCTTGTTGAAAAACAATTGGCAATATACGGTGGCCAATTTATGGACTCTCAATTGAATTTCTTTGTTCTATATGTCTGTCCTTGTGTCTGTCCCATGATATTTTGATTACTGTAGCTTCGTAATGAGTTTTAGAATTGAATGGAATTTGCAATGGCATACTTTTGGTAACAAGAGATAATAAAATACTAAAACATGCTACACCATTTTGAACTTTAAAAACATTATCATGCATAGTGAAAGAAACCAGTAATAATATATTGCATGATTCTATTTATAAGAAATCTGCTGATTAGACAAATTTATATATTTAGAAGATATATTAGTATTTGCTAAGGGTTGGGGTGGTGGGAGATGGGGGAGGCATGAGGAGTGACTGATAACAGGCATACATTTTATTTTTCTGGTGATGAATATATCCTAAACTTAGACTCTGGTAGTGGTTGCACACATCTGTGTATATAGTAAAATTATCAAATTGCATCCTTTAAATAGGTGAATTCTACTGCAATACAGGGCTTATATCTCAATAAAAATGCTAAGAAAATGGTAGAGAAGTACAGGACAAAAAATAATATAGAGAACATACACAGAAAAGAACAATAAAGAAAATATTTGAAATTGCTATAATCCTCTTTTTTACACCTGTAAATCTGACCATGTTGTTATTTGTAATATTTTTCTCTTCAAATTTTCCTCAGAAACAAAGAGACATCAGTTGTTTGGTGAAAGTTTATTAGTAGAAGCACGCAGATTTCCTAATGAAGGTGTCTTAACCATTGTATGTATATAGCATTTTGTTTATCCATTCATCTTATATTGCTTGCATTGCATCTATCTTTGGTAATTGTGCATGATGCCACTAAGATCATTGGTATGCAAATATATTTATGAGTGTGTGCTCTCAATTATTTTGTATATACTTAAAAGAAATGAGATTGCCAGGTTATATGGTAATTGTTTTAACTTTCTGAGGAACCTCAAACTATTTCCGCAGTGCCTGAATAATTTTGAATGCCTGTCAATAAAGAACTAGCGTTCATATTTCTCCATATCCTTTTTAACACTTTTTAATTTGAGTTTTTTAATACTTGCAATTCAAGTTGGTGTGTAACAGTATATCATTATTATTTTGATTAACGTCTGATGATGTTGAGCATCTTTTCAAGTTCTTGTTAGCCATTTTGTTTCTTTGGAAAAATATCTATTCAAGTCTTTCGTCTATTTTTCATTGCATTGTTTGCTCTTTTGTTGTTGAGTTGAAGGATTTCTTTATATATTCTGCATATTAAACCCAACATTGCAATGATGGATATAGGCCATTATACATTTTGTTATAAACCCTAAAATTCTGTGGGGCAGATTTTAAAATATAATATAAACTATAGTTCATGGCTCAGAACAATTCTTCAATATGTGTTCATCAATCATAACAAATATACCACACTAATGAAATATGCTGTTACTGTGGGAAAGTGTGTGGAAGGGAGAAGGAGTGAGGTATATGAGAACCTGCTATATTTTTATGTAACATTTATATAATCTAAATCTTATTTAAATAGAAAAAAAATAAAAATAATATAAAAATAAATTTTAAAATGTTTAAAAAGTTAAAAATAACCTTTATTAGATATATGGTTCCAAAATATGTCATTCTATTCTGTAGTGTTTTTTTTTTTAATTTAATGATGAAGTCTTTTGATGCATAAATGATTTAATTTTGATGAAGACACATATATGTATTTTTAATTTTGTTACTTGTGTTTATAATTTGTGTCCTCCTTGTGTCATAAGCCTGCAGATTTGAAAATTCTGGAAGTCAAACCAAGAAGTTCTCTAGTAGGGAAATACAGATTTTTCCCACGTCTTAGCTCAAGAAGAGACAAGGGTGAGGAAGGATCCCAGGCTTTGTTTGCACAGCTGCCTTACACCTGTCAGGATGAATATTGGCTGAAAGGGGCAACAAAGACAAGCAACTTGGGACTCCTTTTCAGCCACTGTCAGAGGATCATCCTACTTTTTACCCTATTACATCCTCCACACAATTCCCCAGAATAGCAAGAAGTTAGAGCCACAAGGCAGAGGTGTGAGGTGACAGAAGTAGGCCTAGAAGTGCTTAATAGACATGGATGCCAATCATTGGATAGGACCTGCAGAACCTGATACTCACATACTGGAGGTTAGTGGGCAGTGCCTAACCCTGTTTGGTCCACCTGTATCCTTGGGCTTGGTAATGGGATACTTTCAAGGAATCTTGAAAACTCCCATATAATAAGTGGGGTAGAAACCAGAAGACATGGGAAGGGCACTCAGATAATGGGGAAAAGATGAGACAATAGCTCTGAGAAAGGGGCAGATGGGCTGGGTGGCCTCAGAAGGGAAAAATAACCTACTGCAAATAGGCTAACAGAAGTGTCTCCTGAAGAATGTAGGTGCATGATCAGCCTGTCAGGAGGAATAGTTACTGCTCATTTCTCCTGTCTCTGATAGATTTTTCCCTTCAGCAACTGGGAACAAGACATTTTTATCCAGCTGATCCAGGCCATCGTGGATGTCTGGATCTGCCATATGATCCCTCACAATCTTTTAACTCTTTGCTGAGTCTGGGTAATAATCAAGGAGCTGATCTTCCCTGCCTTACATTTTGTCTGACACCAGGAAGTAGTACCTGGAATGAGGATAACAGCACCACCATTTTTTGTGAATTCTTCTTCTGCAACCTGTAGAGATGCAACAACTCCAGATGCAATGAAACTGAAGAATGGCTCAGTCATCTTTCCTTTTTTTATCCACATGCATCATATGATGTGCGATCGGCCAGACACCTTGGGTAGCATTTCTGTTTTCACAGCATAAGATCTTCAAGCTCAGGAAAATCATTAGACTCCCTAGACAAAGTAGTGTCTGGTAATCATATTGACATAAACTTACTCTTATCCCAAAAAGGAGTAATGTGTACTTTTTCTAACACCTCCTGCCATACATGAGTTAATATCTGAGGAGAGAGGGAATAGGCAGCAACTAAAATCCAATAGCAACCCCACTGGCTGCATGGTGTACAAACAGATTCTAAGTGGGATCTCTTCAGCTGCCTCCCATAAGGCAAGGAAGCATGGATGCAACCATTACTTCAGATAAGGCTGGTCATCCTGCTTTGAGTAATGGTATGCATAAGTGAAGCCTTCTTAATGTCCTGCAGCTGTTGGTGTTCCCAAAACAATACTGTCAGCATAGGTGAAGGTGAAGGTCCTACGGGCCTAATCCATCTGCTTCTCATGATCAAAGTAAAAGGTGGATTTATATTATAGAAAAATGTTATGGAGGAGTGGCTGGGCCTGGTTAAAAGGTGAAGGGGTGGACTGTTAGGGAAGTCTCAGGAATCTATTAAGCAGCCATCACCCAGACCTCATCTACTTCCACCTCCTTCTCTGGGGAAATCATGTACACACACTATAAATGGTCATCCTCTGGGCTTCAGCTGCACCCACCTCCTTTTCTATTGTGTGATATTCCAGAGCCATGGAAAATGTTAAGTCTATGAGAAGCCTGACCAGACCTTAAACATGAAAATTGGAAACAAACAGCCTCAGATGCTAATCAAGGCAGGAATTCTCAATGGCAGAACCCCTCTCCCAAAGTAGATAGAAATCACACCCAAATAGTATAGATTTATCTCTCTTCTCTGATGCAAAGTGGGGTATATGGTTTTGCCATCTAATGTCCTTGACTCTAACAGTTTTGGCCACCCTAGAACACTGCCAATAATGAGATATCTTTCCCTGTTCTTTTGGACACTGTGGACTGTATTAGTAATTAAGAATGTATTTGTTCTTTTTGTCTCTATGTGCTGTACAAGTAAGAGAAAGATGTGTCACCTTTCTCCTACATGAATTCAGTTGTGTGAAGCTGCCATCCATCAATTCCAACCTGCAGCAGTTTTCAGCCTCCTGGTCCTGATGGGACTTCTTGCCCTGCTCTTATGGACTCTTTATACTTTGTCAGTAATAAAGAGGCTATTTGCTGAAAGTTTCTATTGTTTCCGAGTCTGTGTACAGGACTCATTGTTGTTGCAACTCACTCCACAAATGTCATGTATATTTACAATTATTATATCTTCTTGTTGAATTTATTCCTTTATTTGTATATTGCTTACTATTACCTCTTGTAACAATTTTGTCCAAAAGTATATTTTATCTGATATTAACATAGCTACCCCAGCTTTCTTTGTTTTCATCTTTTCAATTTAAATCTATTTGTGTCTTTGAATTTAAGGTATCTTGTTAAAAGCATATAGTTAGGTATATTTTAGGTATATTTTATCTGTTTTGCCAGTCTCTGCCTTCTCATGGAAGAGATTAATCAATCTCTTGACTCAATTAATCAACTGAGATTAATCAATTTACATTTAAAGTATCTACTGATAATGCAAATTCTTCCGTTTCGCTGTTTTGGTTTTTTTCAATCATTATGCTCCCCCCCCCCGATTTCTTCTATTGTTAACTATTTTCTGTTTTATTAATTAGTCTTTTGACTGACTAATTAATAAAAAACATTATTTTTAAAAATAATTTTGATTCTCTTCTCATTTAATTCATTGGATGTTTTATAGATTTTTTTTCTGGTTGTCATGAGGCTGACACATAACATCTTAGATCTATAACAATCTCATTTGATTTGATACCAACTTATCTTCAATATTATATACAAACTAAATGCTTAAACCCCTCTGTCCACCACTCCACTCTTTTGATCTCGTCAAAAATTATATCTGTACACATTACGTGTCCTAAAACATAGTTTTATCATGACATTTAATGGACTTCTATTTTGGTCCGGTAAGAAGTAAAAAGTGTAGTTACAAATGAAAAAATACCTTACAATAGAACTGGTGTTTATAATTACCTAAGTGCTTAACTTTACTGGAGATCTTAATTTCTTTATGCTGCTTCAATCTACTCTCTAGTGTGCTTTACTTTCAATCTGAAGAACTCCCTTTAGTATTACTTATTTATCTGGGAATATCTTAATTCCTCCATTATTTTTGAAAGACAGTTCACTGGATATAAAATTCTTGGTTGATAACTATTTTGCTTATCACATTGAAAATTTCATACCACTACCTTCTTGAGTCCATAGCTTCTGATAAGAAATACTTAATCTTATTGTCACTAATTTATATATGAAACATTGCTTGTGTATTGCAACTTTCAAGGTTCTTTCTTTGTCTTTGCATTGAGCAAATTCATTATAATTTGTTTGAACATGAATCTCTTTGAACTTATCCTCTGTCATATGTTTGCTTGCTGGACTTTTATATTAATTAAATTTGGGAGGTTTCTTGCCATTATTTCATTAAATATTCCTTCTTCCCCTTATCTTCTTCTTTTCTTTCTTGGACTTCCATAATGTATAAATTGTTATTCTTTCCTGGTATCTACATGTGTCTTGACTCTTAATTTTTCTCATTTTTTTGTTTCTACTCCTTAGCCTAAATCATTTCAATTTTCTTAATGTCATGTTCTATGATTCTTTCTTCTCTCAGTATCAATCTCATATTGAATTTTATTAAATTCATTATTCTGGTCTTCTCTGTTTGTTTCATTTAAAGATTACTTCCTCTTTATTTTTATATTTTGGGGGTCACCTACCATTTTTCTTATTACTCTAATTTTTGTCAATGTTTTTCTTTAGCTCTTTGAGCATATTTAAGGTTTTTTATTTAAAAAGTCTTTTTCTGCAATCTTCAAATTCTGGTTTTCTTCACTGATGATGTCTGCTGTTTTATCTTGTTCTTTTGGGTAGGCCATCATTTTCTATTTCTATGTTTTACTTGTATTTTTTTTATATACACTGTATCCATTGTTAAAGCCAACACATATCATGCTCTCTGATTTTAGTAGCCTAGCAAAGTAAAACTCTCACTCTTGTCACTCTGAGATAGACTTTACACTCCATAAAAACTTTATCATAGATATTAAGTCTGGTAATCTTCTTCCCCAGAAAACTGTATATTAATATTTCTCACACTGATTTTATCTGTATGCAAGCTGCTTCTGTGTGCAGGCATGTTCTGGGATGGCAAGACAGAAGAGACAGTCACAGTTCAATACCTCAGGTCACTACCAGATAGACTGGCACAGATATACATGCCCATAGCAATTAATCTTCTCCCTTGGAATGGGACCAGGGATGCAAACAGAGCATAGGCCTGCTCCAAATCAAGCCAGAGAGGTGTTGGTGAGGAGCCAGTAAGGGCAACACAGACTATTCATTGCCATTTTAATGTTGCCTTTTTTTCCTCTTTTAGTTCTCACCCCCCATTAGTGCAACCTTTAAGTGTGAGTGTATTTGAGCTCTGAGGAAGAAGTCTGCCAGTTTTTGAGAGTTGTTTAAATATTTTCTGGGACAATGAAACTCAGGGGTGTCTCATGCCACCATCCCTTATGACTGTTGACCAGACATCCTGCAATTGATGTTTAACCAGGAAGCCATAATATTTCAATGGAGAAATAATAGTCTTTTCCAAAAATAGTGCTGGGAAAACTGTATACCTACAGGCAAATTAATGAAGCTGAGTTTCTATTAAAAAAAAAAAACGAAATGAATTAAACTATTAATAGAAAGGAAAGAATGATATTTTTTAGAGAAAATGTAAGAGCATATTTTCATGACCATAAATTAGGCAATAGTTTGTTATATTTGACATCAAAAACATAAGCAACAAAGATGTTTATAAAGATAAATTATAGCTGATAAAATATAAAGCTTTTGTGGTCAGTGGACACTATGAAGAACGTAAAAGGAAATTGAATGAATGGGATAAAATAGTTTCAATCATATAGCTCATAAGGATGTTCTATCTAGACTATACTGGCTTGGGATTTATATCTAGGAAATGTAAAGAACTCTTATCAATCAACAATGTAGAACTATATATCTCAAATTAAAATGAAAAAAAAAAAAAAGATTTGAATAGACATATTTCCAAAGATGAAATAGTTAATGTGTATGAAAATATTGTCAAAATCATTATTCATTTTCTCACAGAAATATACTTTAAAATGAAGAAGATGTATGAATTTTATTCAATCATTAAAAGACTGAGAATGTTGTTGCAGCTGACACAATGAATGTTGAAGCCCTTCAGACAGAATGAGTGTAATAAAAGATGGAAGCACCAATCCATAATAAAAAATTAAGAAAGTGAAAATGGTAAATACTAAGGTAAATATTTGCTTTTTATGTGTTTCTTCATTCTTTTAACAAGTAATTGAATTTAAACCCAAATATTATTAAGTATTTTTATTTATACCTAAGAAAATTAATATGTATGATAACCATAGCACAAATGCCAGAAAACATCAGTATAATAATGTATTCTTGCATTATATATAGTATTTTACATATATACATATGTATTATGATTGGCATTGTAAAGTAATAAATGATATATCCATATTGTAAGGCAGAAAAAACATTTCAAATATCATTTAAAATGAATTAAATATGAAGAGACAATAATTCAACAGTGGAGAAAAAATAAAATGTTAAAATATTCAATTTTTGCAAAAACAGGTAGAAAAGGAAGAAAATAGTCAAAATAAAAAACAAAAAGGCACATGATATTTAAAACATTTATATAATTGCATTACAATAAATAGACTGAACACTCTGAAAAAAATATTTTTCAAACTTGATCAAATGTGAGACCAATTATAAGCTGTGCAAAATGGATTTCCTTGATATATAATTATAAACAGGCTGAAAGTAAAAGTGTAGATAAGACAGAAAGTGCAAACAATAGTTATAGGAAAATGGGTGTGTCTATATTAATATCAGACAAATTAGTATTTAGGGCAAAGTTACAAAGATATTTCACAAAAATAGAAGATAAATTAATAAAAAAGATATAATATTCCTAAATATGTATTTAAAAAATAACAGATTCAAGACCTTGAAGAAAACCTGACAAACCTCTAGTCAGAAATATGTCCTGTAATATAACTGGACATTCCCATATTTCTTTCTCAGTAATTCATAGAATATGTAAATAAAAATAGGAAAGTAAATAGAAGGCTTGAGCAATAGGATCAAACAATTTGAATTAACTAAAATGTATAGATTACATATTATGAGATAATCTGTAACTAATGTTCCACCATGGTTTATGGTATTAGTGAAGGGGTGTTGTGTGGGAATTATTCACATGTGCATGATTGTTTTGTAAGTTCACAAATTCTGTAATAAAAATGCATTTAAAAAATAAGGGCAGGTTGGGGGGGAAATACACCAAATATAAGATATGGATTATATTTAGCAGTAAGATTGTTATGATATTTTTCCTAATTTATAATCAATATCTCATAACATTGCAGGGAATGTGGTGGGTTGACATATGGTACACCTATGTGATGTTAGTCTTCTTTATTTTTTAAGTCCACAACTTTTACTCTATATTTATTGTTAGTGTATGTTCATGTATGAATTATATACTTCAATAAAATGAAAAAAATAAAAAGATTAAAAAAAAAACAAAAAAATACAGATCACCACAAATTATTACTCTAGGGAAACATTCTTTTGAAGTTCAAATCAAGCATTCAGCAATGTAAACGAAAGGCTAAGGCATATATCAAAAAAAATTAATATACTTTGTTATTTTTATTTTATTTTTATTTTTTGAAAAATAATTAGATTACATAAATGTTACATAAAAAATAAAGGGTATTCCCATATGGCCCACTACCTACCCCTCCTATATTTTCCTGCATTAACAACATCCTGCATTACTGTAGTAGATTTGTTTCAATAGATGAACACATTTTGGAGCATTGCCACCAAGCATGGTTTATAGTTTACATTGTAGTTTACACTCTCTCCCACACAATTTTGTAAGTTATGAGAAGATATATAATGGCCTGTATCTGTCTTTGCAATGTCATTCAGGACAATTCTCAAGTCCCAAAAATGCCCCCATATTACACCCATTTTTCCCTCTCCCTCCCCTCAGAGCATCCAGTGGCCATTTTCTCCAAATCAATGATAAAATTTCTTTAATTACTAGAATCACAATAAGTCTATAGTAGAATAACAATGAGTCTACTCTAGTCCATCATTCATTCCCAAATTCTGAGCATTCTGGGATGGTGATGTCCACTCACCTCTAAATGAGAAGGGGCTTAGATCCCATGGGGCAGATGAATGGGACAATCTGGCTTGAAATTGCAGACCCTCTCTGTTCCTTGAGATCGTGTTGTCCATCATCATCTCTTGGTTAGTTGTCCTGGGTGATAACAATGAACTGGAGAGTAGGTATTGCAACTCCATTGATTCTCAGGGACCAATTGGCACTTGGACAGCCCAATGATTTAAGTCTCATGGACATACACTTACCAATTCTAGTATTAACTATAGTTTCCAATAGAAGGGGCAGAAGAGCCATGTGTAGGGAAACCACAACTGAGTCCCAACTCTGTAACAATGGACAGTATAAGTTCCAAAGAAGGGCCCACTAGCAAGGCACCTAACTCTTGAGATTTCTGCCATGACTATAGTGTCTGGATGTCTCCAGAGCCCTCAGGAGCCCCACTATTTGAGGCAATATTTACTTTGGCAGTCAATAAGATCCTGCTGATATATGCATAAGCATAACCTATGGAATGACCTCCTGACTCATTTGTCTGTATCCTTTCCCCCTTTTTGTCAAGGTCTTTTTCAAGTTGCATTGATAGTTGGTGCTTGGTGGTAATCCCTCAGTGCCAGGGAATCTCATCCATGAGAATCATGTCTCAGAGTGGGGGAAAGCAAAGAAGATATATGCTGAGTTTGCTTAGAGAAAGGCCACATTTCAGCAACAAGAAAGCTCTCAGGAGGCAACTCTTAGGCACTCTATAATACTAGGCTAAGTTTCAATTTCAAAAGTAAAGATTCATAAGTATAGTCATCAGCATCAAGGCACATCAATGGTTCATCCTTCTTCACTAGTCACTGCCCCTGTCCTTGGGAGATTCTTGCTATCTCATTAGAGAATGTGGCAGACCTCCCCATGATGGGAATTCATTATTCTTTTGGTAATTGTCTAAATCTCCACCCACCATGAAAATGCTCCATAAATACTTGAACACATTTGTTTTTCTTATAGGTCTGCCCCTGATGAACTTCCTCCTACACTTTCCCCATCACTGACACCCTACACCAGTGATCCTGCCCGACCACAGTTGGAACCCTTCTGTAATCCAAAACATCTTTGAAATTGAGGTTAACAAAATAACCAAATACAATTAATAAGAAAATGAAATAATATTGATGTTTTAAAAATAATAAATAAAATACAAAAAAATTAAAAATAAGTTTGGAATAAAGAATAATAAATATATATATATTTTCTAAATTTTTGACATTATTTATTTCATCACTGTAAGATCAGTTATCGTGTATGTACAGTGACATTTTCTTCCATTTATTTTCTCAGTGTTTTATTTCTTTTTACATTTTGGTTTCAAGTAAGCTTTACATTACTGAAAAATCAAGAAAAGAATATAGCAGATTCCCATATACCCAAAATCATCCCCCTGTTCCCCTTTCCCCTATTATTAACATTTTATATATGGGTGGTACATTAGTTACAATTGATATACAAATATTGAAGCATTACTAATAATGGTCAAGGATTTATATTATGGGTTACATTTTTGGATAGTGCACCTTTATACATTTTGATGAAATTTAACATGGCCTGTATCCATCATTGCAAGATCATGTAGAAAAATTACATTGCCCCCAAAATGCCCCATGTTCTTTCTATTCTATGTTTCCTTCCCCCTGCCCTCAGAACCCATGGAAACCACGAAGTTTCAGGCCTTGAAGAACAAGATTCATAGTTACTTGCAACAACATTGAGGGCTTGACATACTAGCTTGCCCTTCCCTATTAGTCACTGCTTATGCTCTTGAGAGACTCCTGCCCCTCTGAGAAAATACCAGGACTTTCCAGGATGGAAATCCAACACTGTCCTGCTCATTATGTGGGTCTCCACCCACTGATACTACATACTTTGACAATATGACCACTCACACACTCCCTAGAAGCCTGTCCCAGGTAAACCTTGTCCCAAATATCCCCCACATCCAACACCATAAACCAGTAACCCTCCCCTGTCATATTTGCCAAGAGTGCATTCTCAACATTGTAGTTTCAACCGCACACCCAGAAATCCCCAGAGTTCACCTTCTCCTTCCCCCAACACTCTCCCCAATTCCATGGACAGTCCAACCCCTCCTTTCCACCCTAGCCCCCTCACAAATCACCACTGCCCAACACACTGCACCACTGTCAAGCCCATCCACTGCACAACTACACACTTCTACCTAATAATAGGTTTTG
>JAQZBX010065552.1:0-16282 GCA_029593785.1 Cabassous unicinctus | reverse complement strand
AAAAAAAAAAAAAAAAAAAAAAAATCAAAACAATAAGCTCCGTGAGCTCATAATTTTGCGATTTCCTCAGTTGATATTAACAGACAGAAAAGCAGCCAGGACTAGTGCTGACCTGGGCAGGTCAAGATGGAAAAATAATATCTTCAGTAGGATTTTAACAGACTCCAGGGGAAAAAGCAATTCCTTAAATTGAACAGACATCTTGGTGTGGGGATGGGGATGACTTGCAGAAATTTTAAGGAATCATTTGGATTTAGGCTTATTTCTTCAACTTTCAGGTTTATTTAAACACTCCTGTTTCCAAGTAAAGATGGACTAGCCAGCTGCTTCAGCTCTTAACAGCACTGCTGGCATCAAAGAGAGGCAAGAGGCACCAGACCCTTCCTAGAGGATGTTGAGGTGAGAAAAGGCAGGCAGTGAAATCAGCTAGGCAGGGAATTGTGAAATGAGAGGAGTATTTTTTGCCACTATCAGTGCTGGCAAAATTAAGGTTTAATTCCTCTCAAAGGATTCTCTGCTGGCAATAAAAGTTGATATTTCAAAGGCGGGGAAAAAATTCAGAGTGGGAAAAACACATTTAAGTCAATTATATGTTCCAATGGTGAGGGGAGTAGTTATATCTGCAAAGGAGAAAACAAGTCCTTCGGGTCCATGCCGAGAGGCTACCTGATCACTAAGAGCCCCTTGTAACAAAGTCTTTAGGGGATTTCTTTAATTATCTTGCATGGAGCCCAATAACCGACCTGGGTTATATAGATGTTCCTCAATCAAGAACAGATTCTGGCAAAGTTCCAATATAACTACTTTAGTGCTTAGAGCAACCAAATTGGTTACATAAAAATGACTTTGCCAAACACAGCAGCATTGGAGCTGGTGGCAACCTGGGCAATTGCAGTCTTTTAAACCAGGGGACACTGAGGACCACATGGGAGAAGGGGTGTGTTTAAAGCTGGTCATTAGTAGAGCCAGAACCAGAATCCAGGGCTTCCAATGCCCATTTCAGAACTCACCACCCCCAAAAGATACCCATTTAACCAGGTTCCAAATTACCATGGTGGGATGGGGATGGTGGGGTGGAATGTAGAGTTTGGAAAGAGATTCCCAAACATGGAAGGGGTCAATCAGGCTTCTGATGAATCAACTGGAGAGCTTATTAAAAAGACTGATTCCAATGCAGGGATTTATACTTCATAAATGCTCCCCTAAGTGAATCTGAGACATAGCATCAGCACAATCACTGGCCTAGGTTATATGGCTAGAAGACCAAAGAAATCAGCAGATTTCTATTTAAAGAAGAAAAATGCAAGTCATTCTCCTTACTCATTCTATGAAAAAAACAACATGGAAATATGTAATTATAAAGCTCAAAATAGCTCCATCAGGGAAAAAAATGATTCACACTTCTAAAGATGCTCAGGACACAGCTGCAATCTGTCCTTGTGGCCAACACCCTTGGAAAACCAAATTTAAGGGAAGCCATGCAGTGCTTGATTGTTTGTTGGGATCCAAGACTGTGTCCTGCTCCCTACTGGCAGGCTAGAAAGGCTTCTCCAGGAGTCAGGGAGAGGAGAGACACACCGCCAGGGGGCACCACCTGGAAGGAGCTGCATTTGATAGCCTGGCTTCCCAGCCAGCAGGATCCATCCCAGAAGATGAATGCACCGGTTAGGGAAGGAGGGATATTTCGAGGACCACTGCTGACTGGCCTCTCTGAGTCATCACCCAAGTTCTGCCCAGAGCAGAGACCAAGCTCTGTGCTGTTTAAAGTCCAGCCTATTCCCTTTAATAGGGACGTGGGTAGGAAAGAAAATGCACTCGGCAGAGAGCTCTCGGGAGGCAGTGGGAGATAAAATAAATTAGGAAGTCACACAGCTGTGTGTTCTGAAACACAAGATTGAAAATAGATAATTTTTTTCCTCTTTGGGGAACATACTGTAGTGTTGATATTTTCTGATGCAAATTTGGACGCAGCGGGACTTCTCAACCAAATTACCCCGAGGAGGAAGGGGAGGGGAGCCCTCTTATATAAATCATTCTCACTTACTTCAGAAGAAAAAAGGATGCTTTTTGACAAGTTTGAGGTGAAACACAAAGTTCATAAAAATTCAGTGATGTCTGAAGAATATTTTTGGAACTGAACCTGAAGCAAATACTCATGTAACAAATATTTATTAAATGCAGACTATATTTAATGAAGGGTAGGATGGAAGATGAATTTAATATACATCTAATCCACAAGGAGCTTACAGTTTACAAGGAAGTCAGAAGATTAAAAGAAAAAGAGGGAAGTGGATGTGGCTCAAGCGATTGGGCTTCCATCTACCATATAGGGGGTCTGGGGTTCGATTGCCGGGGCCTCCTAGTGAAAAGCAAGCTGGCCCGCACCAAAAGCTGGCCTGTGCAGGAGAGCTGACCCCCGCAGAGAGCTGGCGCAGCAAGATGATGAAACAAAAAGAGACACAGAGGAAAGACAATGGGAAACACAGCAGACCAGGGAGCTGAGGTGGCGCAAGAGATTGAGCAGCCTCTCTCCACTCCGGAAGGTCCCAGGATCAGTTCCTGGTGCCTCCTAAGGAGAAGACAAGCGGACACTGAGGAGCACGCAGAGAGCAGACAGCGAGCGTAAAATAACAAGGCAGGGGAGAGAAATAAATAAATCTTAAAAAAAAAAAAAAAAAGAAAGCTGTGGTGGACAGGATTGCACAATAGTTAAAAGCAAACAGCACAGTATCATCCCACAATAGTTACCGGCATCCAATGCCTGTGTGACTTTGTGCTACTTCACCGCTCTAGGAGTCTCAGATTCTCCATTTGTCAGTGGAGATGTTGTAACTGTGGATTAAGATAATGTGTGCGAACTACTGGCCTCAGTGAATTGCCTGCTACATATAAAGCACCCAAGAAATGACAGTGGTCATGTTATTTTGTCAGCAAATTCTTTCCTCCTATCTTCAAGTCAGCAAGTGGTTTCTGATTGAATCGCAAGTGCCCAGGGCTCAGGGACCCGACTGGCATCTACTTCCTAACCTACTCCAAAGCCCAAATATGGCACAATGTTAACAAAATAACAGGTGAATCTGAGGGAAAAAATCTATATGAATACTTTGGACTTTCTGGCAAAATAAAAAAAGTTTAAGAAAGTATTTTCATTTCCATTCTTTTTTCATTGCTCTTCTTTATCAAGACTTCCTTGAAGATTCTCAACTCTTTATTCTTTCAAATGAACACTGGAATGAATCATTTTATGAAGTTACCATCCCAAATCGCACTGTACTTCTGAATGAAATATGAGCCTGTGCATTAATTTGTATTAATTTACAACTTTTAAAAAATGTTATTGCTTTTCTACTATGAAAAAAGCAAAGCATTTTATTTATTTGAAACTTCTATCGTATATTTCAGCAAACTCTTATAGTTTTTTTCATGTAAGTCTAAGATGTTTCCTGTTAGAAATATTCTGAAGTAGTGTACATTTTTGTTCCCATTGCTAATGAAATCCTCCTTTTTCATTTCGTAAATAAGTAATTACTGCTGACATATGGAAAACCTCCTGATTTTGATTGATCCAGTATCTAGCTATTCTCCAAAATTACATGAATTCTAACAGCTTTTCAGTTGCTTGTTTCTTACAAGATATCTAGACAACTAGTAGTCTTACTGCCAACAATTTAAAATACTTTGTTTTTTATCCATGAACTATACTTCCATTTGATTGTGTCTTCTGATTTTAGCATCCTATTTTCTTTCCACTTTTTGTAATTTCCCCCCTTTCATTTCTGATTGTATTTATTTGCATCTTCTCTCTTTTTTCTTTGTTAGTCTAGTGAGGGGTTTGTCAATTTTCTTGATCTTCTCAAAGAACCAGCTTTTGCTTTTGTTGATTTCCTCTATTGTTTTTCTGTTCTCATTTTCATTTATTTCTGCTCTAATCTTTATTATTTCTTTCCTTCTGCTTGCTTTGGGATTGGTTTGCTGTTCTTTTTCTAGTTTCTCTAGTTGTTCAGTTAAATCTTTGAGTTTAGCTCTTTCTTCTTTTTTAATATAGGCATTTAGGGCTATAAATTTCCCTCTCAACACTGCCTTCACTGTATCCCATAAGTTTTGATACGTTGTGTTCTCATTTTCATTTGTCTCAATATATTTACTGATTTCACTTGCAATTTCTTCTTTGACCCACCGAATATTTAGGAGTGTGTTGTTCAGTCTCCACACATTTGCATATTTACTTTTTTCCTGTCCATTATTGATTTCTAGTTTCATTCCATTATGATCTGAGAAGGTGCTTTGCATAACTTCAATCTTTTTATATTTATTGAGAGCTGTATTGTGACCTAACATGTGGTCTATCTTGGAGAAAGATCCATGGGCACTTGAGAAGAATGTATAACCCACTGAGTTTGGATGCAGTGTTCTGTATATGTGTGTTAAGTCCAACTTGTTTATCATATTGTTCAAGTTCTCTGTTTTCTTGTTGATCTTCTGTCTAGTTGTTCTATCTAGTGATGTGAAAGGGGTGTTGAAGTCTCCAACGATTATTGTAGAAATATCTATTTCTCCCTTCAGTTTTGCCAGAGTTTGTCTCATATATTTTGGGGCACCCTGGTTAGGTGCGTAGATATTTATGACTGTTAAATCTTCCTGGAGGATCGTCCCTTTTATTAATATATAATGGCCTTCTGTATCGCTTATCACTTTTTTTGCATTTAAAGTCTGTTTTATCTGATATTAGTATAGCTACCCCTGCACTTTTCTGGTTACTATTCGCGTGGAGTATCTTTTTCCAACCTTTTACTTTCAGCCGGTTTGTATCCCTGGGTCTGAGGTGAGTTTCTTGTAAGCAGCATATGGATTGCTCATGTTTTTTAATCCATTCTGTCAGCCTGTATCTTTTGATTGGGGAATTTAATCCATTCACATTCAATGATATTACTGAAAATGCACTATTTATTACCTCCATTTTATTCTTTGGTTTTCATATGTCCTCTTGTTTTTGTCTCTCTTTTTACTCTTTTGGTTATTCTTTCTGCTTTTCTTTCTTCTATTCTCTCCTCCAAGCCTCTCTCTCCTGTCTTTTTCTTTCAGGTTCTAAGGCTTCCTTTAATATTTCCTGCAGAGGTGGATTCTTTTTTGCAAACTCTCTTAGTTTCTGTTTGTTTGTGAATACTTTATACTCACCTTCATATTTGAAGGACAGTTTTGCTGGATAAAGAATTCTTGGCTGGCAGTTTTTCTCTTTCAGTTTCCTAATTGTATCATACCACTGTTTTCTTGCCTCCATGGTTTCTGAAGAGAAATCTGCACTAAGTCTTACTGGACGTCCTTTGTACGTGATCATTTGCTTCTCTCTTGCTGCTCTGAGAATTTTCTCTTTATCTTTTACATTTGACATTCTGAATAGTATGTGTCTTGGCATAGGTCTATTTGGATTTATTCTCATTGGGGTATGGTGTGCTTCTTGGACATGCAAGTTCATTTCTTTCATGAGAGTTGGGAAATTTTCAGCTATTATTTCCTCAAATACTCTTTCTGCCCCTTTTCCTTTCTCTTCCCCTTCTGGAACTCCCATGACAAGTATGTTGTTGCATTTTGTGTTGTCATTCAACTCTCTGAGCCCCTGCTCAATTTTTTCCATTCTTTTCTCTATCTGTTCTTTTCTCTTTTCAATTTTAGCTGCTCTGTCTTCGGTATCACTTATTCTTTCTTCTATCATTTCGAGTCTGCTGTTGTATGCCTCAAATGTGTTTTTGACTTCACCTATTGTGTCTTTCATTCCCATGAACTCCGTTACTTTTCTATTTCAGGATTTCAAATTCTTCTTTGTGTTCTCTCAATGTCTTCTTGATGTCATTTATCTCTTTAACTATATTGTCTTTCATCTCATTAATTTGATTTTGGAAATTTGTGCTCATCTCCCTGATTAGTTCTCTCAAATTCTGCATCTCTTCTGGGACTTTGATGTATTCCTTTTCTTGGGCCATGTCTTCTATTTTCTCAGTATGGCTCATAATTTTTTGTTGGTGTTTAGGCATCTGGTTAGGTTGTACTTTACTTAGATGCTCTATCTCTTTCTCTTTCATAGGGTTTTAGTGGCAGGAGGCTGTGAGTTACCACAGCTCTTTGATTTTTGGCTCACCTTTGATTGTTAGCATTGTCCTGCTGGTTGCTCAAAACTGGGCACTGGACCCAGTAATTGGTTGTAGAGTCGTTTCCTAGGGCCTTGGGCAGGGAGGCTATAGAGGCCAGGAAAAGCCTCTCCTATTTATTTTTAATTTTCTTATGTGCACTTCTTTGGTCTGCCAGGAGATGGCGCTCATTGGCAGCTCTAAATTCAATGCCTGGTCAGAGTGTATTCGTTGTGACACAGACCAGATCAATGTGATAGAGCTTCCTGTGTGGGTGCTAAGAGCCTTGTAATTCAAACTTTCTGAGACAGTTCTCCAGTCTTCTCTGGTAGCTCCCTCCCTTTTCCCAGCTAGGAAATATTTCCACTCCCCTCTGAGTCCTCAACAATCAGTCCCTGTTAGTAGAGGAGGAGATTGGGAGGTTTGTATATCTTTAGCCCCTTGCAGGCTCCAAGGCAAACAATGGCGCAGCCCCACCCTGTAAGGGCTCTTGGGACAGGGCAGACCAAACCTGGGAGTCAAAAGCAGAGTCAGCCCCAGGCTCTCTCTCCCCTCTCCTGTGAAGTCCTCAACAATTAGTCCAGGCTAGAAGAGAGGGAGGTTGCGAGGGTCGGATTTCTCCAGTCCTTCCTAGGCTCCTAGGGCAAACCACCGTGTGGAAGGGTCCGTGGGGCTCCGCAGCACAAATTTGCGGGTCAGAAACCTGAGTCAGCCTAAGGCTGTGTCCCTCTCTCTCCCCTTTCCAGGAGTGGTAGATCCCTGGAGTCCCCTTTATCTGTAGTCGCAGGCCCAGAGGCCTGAGAATTCTAAAGAGTGTGGGGAAGGGTGCCGGCAGCAGCAGCCGCTGCTGGTTCCAACTCACAGTTTTGTCATAGCGATTTCCCTCTTTTGTCCCCCTCTCCTCTGGGTGGTGTGCAGCCTTCGTCTGCTATCCCAAACCCTAGAAGATCTATTTGGGGGTTTTTCAGCCTGTCCTTTAGCTATTTTTCTGGAGAAGAGATTCCCGTGTCTTACTAGTCCACCATCTTCCTGGAAGTCCTCGTTCCACTTTTTAATGGGGAAGCCATTTGGGTCTTGCCATTTTAAGTATAATGTTGGCTTATGTTCACGGTAGCTTTTTTTTATTATGATATTAAGAATATGTCCCATTCCACAATTTTTCACAAACCGTATTAAATGTTATCACGCATCATTCTACCATCAACCGAAATTAGCACTTGAGTTTTCACATTGAGCCTATTCATGTGAGATGGTACACTGATGTGTTTTCTATTGTTGAGGATCTCTTGCTTCCCTGGGACAAACGAACCATTGAGCCAAATTCAGGGTCCTCCAATAGCAAATACAAAGGCGTTTATAACATTATGTATACACTCATAATCCATTTTTTCATTTTACTTTTGTTTTACCTTTGGTCCTTGTTCTGGAGAAATGGGCAAGGGATTAAAAAAGAGAGAATAATTTTTAATAAGTAGAGAGTTTAACAAAAGAGGTGCAGGTAAAATGCAAACGGAGCTCAGAGGAGGGTACGATGCCCTACGACAGTGGGAGTCAGGGGAACTATCACCCAAAACCTGCCATTTGAGATGAACCTGAAGGAAAAGGATCACTATAAGGCAGAAGGAGAAGGCAATGGGAAGTTTGTGCCTGTAAACAGGAATGTCTCTCTCTTCATTATGAGGTTGGGCAAGCTCACCAGGCCCACCTCTCCATCTACAACCCACTCTCTCGAAGAGCCAGCAGGAATGGATGCTGATTGTTTCCAGCTATGTGCCTTTCCAGAAGTAGTGTAAAAAGGAGTAAGCCCTAAAAGACTGTATGATAACTATAATTATTTCCATCAGTTTATAATTGCGATGCCCTTGATATAGTCTCCTTTTAAATGGTCAAGTGTAACTTCTTTTAGCAATCATTTCCAATTGAGATAAAAAAAAAAAAAGAAAAGAAAACCTCACTGTGATTTGAAGATAATCTATAATACTACTTTCTGAAACCCAAACAAAGCACTGCAAAACTTCAGATTCTCAAAACGACCTCTAAATGCAAAGATATTGTTGGGTTTGCCACAGATGTGTCTTGGTTTCTCTAAGTCTGTGTGCATCTTCATATTAATACTGTTTCCTGCACCAAAGAGCTTTTTACAGTTAACAAAGCAATTTAACTTCTTACATTGTCCTCATCTGGTTCTCAGATGAGAAAAATGATGATCATGATGATGACAAATTCCCCGTTTCACAGATTGGAAGACCAAGGAGCAAGAAGGCTAATCATCTTGCCAAAAGCCCTTACTTCAGCTCTGCCTGTTCCTCAGGGCTTCTGACCCCGAATCTAAGGACAACAGGACATTATCTCCTGTTGTTTTGGGGTAATAATATTTTAAAAACTGCTCTTGATTTTATAATTATTCTAAGCAATCACCACCGAATGGGTTTTATACCCCATCCTATGACAACTGTACTTGGGTCAAAAGTGAATTTAATTTTCTAAAGCCAGGCTCAGGTCTTGAACATTTATTTACTTATTTTTCCTTTAAACTAGAGGTGAAGTGGAATATGAAAGTAGAAGTAGAATATGAAAATTCCAAGCATAGTCAAGATCTGAGAGTTTTCAGCTTTCCAGTGGGCCTGGGTACAGTTTGTATTAAGGAGAAAAAAAGGTTTAATTGTTAAAAGTTTATTTTCTTAGCTTTCTTTAGCCAGAAATGTTCTGACCAAGAATGAAAGTGATGGATGGTACTTTTCAATGTACGAAAACATTAATGTCCCAGAGTTAAGTGTCTATTTTAATTGCTGCTGCACTCCAAGAGTCCTTTAGATTGCTCAACTGTGTTATTTTTACTTGCTAAATCAGAGGTGTCTGGGTGATGAATTATACAAGGCCCTCCACTCAGCACCACTGGTGTGTTATAATAAATATTGCCACTGAAAGACAAAGGAAAGAATTTTTAGTGCGTGCTGTAGGATTCTTTCTTACTTTTTAAAAAAGAAAAATAATTATTAAATTTTAACCTAATTATACATGGTCAAACAGGTAAAGACGGTAAAATTGTTTCAGGGAAATATGAAGATTTCAGTCACAAATATATGTCCATTCTGCCCTTCAATATACATCTGAGAATTGAAGAAGTGGAAATACCCGTTTTGCTAAGGGGAAAGTAAGGTAGTGGAGTCCTGACATCTTAGTGCAGAAAAAAGAAATACATTATAATCAAACTTCAATTTCCATTTTTCTGCAACCTTTGATATAGTTACATTAAAAAGCATACTAGTGCATTTCCCCAATTCCCAATAAAGACAAAATGACAGAGTGCTGTGATCTGATTTCAATTTGTTATAGTTTTCTGTATCAGAAAGGAAAATGCAGAGAAGACTTTTTAAAATAAAGGGATGGAATTAAAAGCTGCAAGTAATTATTTTTCATATTTTAACGGAACTCCAGTTTTCTTCAACTACCATAAACTTCAAGGGAGGCTTGTTCCACCTTCAGTCCAGGGACAGGTAATGATTTGTCTGAATTCAGGATGGGTCCATTGCCTTTGTCAATGAACGGTTTGGGCACAGGCACATGTCACAATGTTAGCCAATGAGACATGAAGGAAAGCTTGATGAACAGATTTTGGAATCCTTCCCACACAACTAAAAAAAGAGCCCCTAGAAGAAATGGTTTCTTTGTTCCTCTGGACCATGGGATAATGGCAGTCACTGTGCTACCAACCTGAAGACAAATTTGACATACCAAGGATGGCAGGACAGAAAGATGGAAAGAACCTGTGTTCTTGATATTATCACTAAAAAGCTGGGTTAACCAACCCTAGGAATTACTAGCTTCTGGACTCAGGACTTTGAATAAATGTCCTTCTTGAATAAGTTATTTTGAGTCAGGATTTCCACTACTTACAACTGAAAGCATCCTAACTGAAACATTTGCCAGAGCTAGGTGGAGGGGAGCTTGCCTCCCAAGTCCTGGCCCTGTATGTTATTATGTTCACAAGTTCTTATCACTTCCAGAAAATATAATCCAATTCTAGGATTTTATGCCCATGACTAAACCATTTCTAGTTGTTACTAAAAATCCTTCTATTGGTTTCTGCTGCCTGTAAGGTAAAGTCCAGACTCCTCTGGATGACAAATACTTATCATTTGATACTTGCATCCTCTGTCATTTGCTTGCTCTCTCAAGCCCTATGCTTTTAGCCACATAAAACCAGAATTTTCAAAACCTCCATACCTTTTCACCTGTAGCTTCCACTGCCTGCAATTTTCAACAGCCTCACCTACACCAGTCCCCTCCATGGTTATTCTTCTCTTCATCTTCGCAATTCTGCACACTCAAGCATCTCTTCTTCTCTTTCATACCTTCCAAAACTCTCCCTTCCCCAGCCCTGCCCAGCTATTCCTGAACAAAAAGAACCAATCGTTGCTCCAAGTGCCATTTATATGACTTGATTGTAATGTTACAAATGAAGAAATGCTTTATAAATGCTTTCTTTATGTGAAGGACTCTCTGATTAGAATATTAACTGCTTGAGGATGGAGGATGTATTTGAACTGCAGGTCCTCAGCTGTTAGCACAAATCCTGACACATAGAGATGGAACCCTATGGTTACTGAGAGACTGAATGAATGAAACAGAAAAATAAATATTCTAGCTACACCTGATACTAGATTATTACCGGGTAAGGTGTGACATATTCAAAAGATAAGTAACTCACCTAGTTGCATCAGGAATCAAGTTCTCCTTACATTCCTCAACCATTAATTATTTGCTTTGAAGAACAGTACTACCAGTATTATAATAACAAAAACTGCAGCTATGCTATGCTTTCTTTCTTCTCCCACTGCATTGTGCCCTCTCCCCACCCCCCACCCCCAAATATACTTCTTTTTTGAAGACCTGCTCTTCCCTCTACCTCAATCTTGTTCTTTTAGCTGGAGCTGCCAATCATACAACCAAGTCTATGGGGCTATATGACTAAAGCTAGGTCCTTATGTTTTCTTCCTTGGGATTGTTAAAACTGAAACAAAGAGAAAACAATACCTTGCTCTCAAGAGAGCCTCATGGAGAAAGCAGGTTAAAAAGAACAATTTTAGTCAAAATTTGAAGAAACAAGGACTGTTCCAGGGCCTCTGTCCAGCTATTACTTAAGTGAGTATGTGAGTGTAGCAGAAATTATCTTTATTTTATAGATAAGGAACCAGAAGCTCAGAACAGGGAAGAAACATGTCAAAGGCAGCCAATTCGTAGCTGAGCTGTGATTCAAAGCTGGGTTATTCAGAAGCCAAAATCCAACCACTCCAATTTCCTGCCTCTTTCTACATGATTCTTCCTTGGGCATCCCGAACACCAGTTTGAGCTACGGGAGCCTGGGCAATATGGAATGAATGAGTCTTTCCTTCATTAATGACCATGGATCGTATTGATCTTAATTAACTCCTGGAGGTGTCACAGCCTTCAATTAAATAACCTTGATAGTGTTCTGAGAATATGAATAGACATTATTTTAGACCACTCTATTAGAAATAACATTTGACTCCTGCAACATCAATAATCAGGAAGCAGAAACATAATGCTATTTCAAAAAGAAAAAGCAACAACAACAACAACAAAAAAACCTGTGCATAAATATTGAGTATCAGTAATTTAATTGAATAGGTTTGCTTTCGACACCAAAACATAGTGGGTATTTTGGAAGTAGGTTTCTCAAGAGACCTTAAATTAAAATCAAAAGAAAAATCCTTTCTGAAAAATTGAATCTTTCTACTTATGCATATATCCTCTTTTTTCAACCAATGAGATTTTTTAATGGGGTAATTCTTTGGTCTCAGCAACAACCTATAGAAATCAAGTGACCATGGTTTTTTAGGTCAATCTCAGAAGTGCTCAGAATCATGAACTTCAGAAATGGAGAAAAGCAGACAAATCAAAGGAAGATAGATTTGCGTGTGAAACTAATTTTCTTCAGAAGAAAATAGGTATCTCCTTCAGCATAAGGGTGCATTCAGATTTGTTTTTCATATTAGTAACTTATTTAATATGGCAACAGGCAACAGGCAATCCATTAAAAAGCAATTTTCCTCTTACTACAGGGTGTTTTATCATTTGATGTCTAGCACTCAATCAGAATGTAGCAACCCTTTAATATTTTATAAGCAGAAAACAACTCATTTGGGCATGTAGACTTCAGAGACATGAAAGTCTTTTGTGAGCCTTGCAAAATATCCAGACAGGGCTTTGTGGATGATGGTGAGCAACAGATAAAACTTTGAAACTTAAAACTATCCAGACATTGGAAAAATTATGCTTTAGAACAGATTATAAAAAATATAATGATTTATAACAACCGGGGTGGGAGGGAGGCCCCCATTATCAAACCCAGCTTGTCCTTGCACTCGCTGACATGGAAGTTCCTCGGGGCAGAGGTCACAGCTGGTTCACCATTGCACCTGCACTGCCCATCACCGTCCCTGGCACATAATCGGTACTCGATACATTTTCAGTCAACAAATGAGTAAGTGCATTTGTTATCTTAGATGTAGGGAAACAGCATTGTTGGGCCCCAGTTGTCTGAGCCCAGCCCAGCTGCAGAGTCCGGGCTTGACGAGATGCTGAGCTAGTTTGGCAGATGTTGGGAGCACTCAGCAAGTGGAATCTGAAGCACCAAGGACAGCATCTGGGGAACCCTCAGGAAGCCCCAAGGTATTTGCTTTCATCCATACTCTATGACCTCAGCCTATAAGGTAGGGTTCTGTCCAGGTTCCTGGCTTGACTACCTGTTCCTCAAAAGGCCAAGAGGGCTGTTCTGGACCAGCCAGAGGACAGGCCCTTATGATCTCATGAAAACTGATCGCTCAGTCCCCTGCCACTCCCTTCCCTTCCGCACACTAGATGCCACCTCGTTGACTCTGAGGTCAGTCCAAATCAGAGTCAAGCTTACCCTGCTCACACATCCGAGAAGTTGCCCTTCTGGCTCCTCTCTGGAGGCCAACTTTTCCACCAAGTTAGTTCCCCTTGGGTTGAATCTTATCTGTTCCCAGGGGACTTCTCTCACTCCTAATGATACATTTTCTACCACCAAGGTCACCTGAGATAAAGCCAAATCATCCCCCCACATACTACCTACTCATCTATTTCTAGAAATTCTACTCTGGAAAAAATGTGAGGATGTAAGAGCCCAGTAAAGTTTGTGAGTAATTTACCTGAGGATACAAAAGTCACGTTTTGGTTTCCCAAGGCTTCTGGAACAAATTTTCACAAAACGGATGGCTTAGAACAACAGAAATTTATTTCTCACAATTCTGGAGGCTAGAAGTCCAAATCAAGTCATCAGCAGGGCCGTGATCCCACTGAAGTCTGGAAGGTTCTGGCAGTGACCTGCCGGCAATCTTTGACATTCTTTGGCTCATGGCATAACTCAATCTCTGCCTCCATCGCATGGCTTCTTCTCTCTCTCTCTCTCTCTCCCTCCTTCCCTCCCTCCCTCTTCTCTCACCCAACTTTCCTCTCCTTATAAGCACACTAGTCATATTGAATTCAGGCACATGCTAATCCAATTTGGCTCAACTAATAACTGCTCCAAAGATCCTGTTTCCAAATAAGACCACATTCACATGATCAGGGATTAGGACTTAAATATAACTATTGGGGGAACACAATTCAATCCATAACAGGTCATAGGTGGCAGGGCTAGAACCCAGCTCCCTTACTCCTAACACTTTTTCCTATGTCACATCACTGTTCTGTGTTAACTTTTAGTGGCATAGACGTAAGTCTATGGGGCAAAGGAGAAGAGCAGAAAGCAGGGTGTGGTGGTTTGAAGCTGTATATACCTCTGAAAAAACATGATCTTAAGTCTAACCCATTCCTGTGGGTGTGAACCCATTGTAAGTAGGACCTTATGATGAGGCTACTTTAGTTAAGGTGTGGCCCACCTCAATTAGGATGGGTCTTAATCATTTTCCTGGAGTCCTTTATAAGCAGAATGAAATTCAGAAAGAAATTTCAGAGAGAAAGCCACAGGAAACAAGAAGCTGAAGCAGAACCCAGAAGAGAAGGAAGAGACCAGGAGACACTGCCATGTGCCTTGCCATGTGATAAGCTAAGGACCAAGGATCATCAGCAGCCAGCCCCAAAACACCACAGTCTTCTGGGAGAAAGCATCACCTTTATGATGCCTTGGTTTAGACATTTTCCCAGCATCAAATCTGTGAGTGAATAAATTCCCATTAAATTCCCATTATATAAACTGAACAATTTCATGGTATTTGCTTGAGGAGCCCAGGCAACTAAACCACCAGGTGTGGCATGTCATACACAAGAGAGCATACCTTCTGCTGCCCTCAAGTCGAGGTTCACAGCCACAGTGTGCCACTGGTGAAAATGAAAATGGAGGTGTCAAGGAAAGGACAATGTCGGGCAATAACTTGAACACAAGAATACAAGAAATGCCTATTCTCCAGTTTCTCCAAATCTGAGATGATCTTGCAATGCTTTCCAGCAAGTGGTTTGCTGCAATTTCCCCCTAATGTTCAGATAAGCAAGAAATCATCACAATTATCCAAATGAGGGATTCCATCTGTTTGATTTAGAACTTACATCCTTAAGCTACATAAATAGTAAGCAGTAAGGTAGTCAGAAGTCTCCACCAGTCATCTAATGAAGGAGCAGGAAGGATAACTCAGGTCCAAATCGTGAAGGTTGGTGATCAATAAACCAGCACAGACTGATGCAGAAATCTCTCAGGTTAGGCCACATTTTAATGCAAAAATGCCCTAATTTAGGTTTAAGGTAATGACATCTTAGTGTGCAGAACTTTCGCAGCAGTTCCAGGTCAGCTTCAGCTTCTTTCCCTCTCCCATCCCTACTGCAGGATGATAAGGTCTCCTGTACTTGGTCAACAGACTCAAATTCTTAGTTTTTTCCTTACTAAGTTTAGCATTTTCTAGTTTGTTTCAGTAGCACCTGTAGTCAGCTATACAGTGTAAATAAAATAAAACATAACCCCTTTTCCAATTTAATCATGGAATCCCTTCCCATTAATCATTTCAGACGCTTATTTTAAGTTCCTGAGCAGGTTACTGAATATTTATGCTTTCACAATAATACCAAGCACCCCAACATATAAGTCTGGGATAAGCAGTCTTCTCTGGTGCTCATGTTATTAAACCTACAAGGGAAGATTTATATGTGCTCCTATTCTATAGAAATTGAAGAGAGTGGAATTTAGCCACTTTAAGCATGCTCTGCATTGACTTGATATTGGAGACTGGAAAAATCAGATTCATCTTAATAGGTTAAAGCCAAATTATGCAAATGAGGAAAAGGTAAGAAGATTACCGTGCCCTTCTTTTCCTGGGTGTCCTTTCCTAAATTTTGTAATACAACTGAGAAAAAAGAGCAATAAGCATATTGCAGAAGACAATTTTTCATTAGCAGCTACCCATTTTCTTCAATATTCTTCTTTCTTAGAGTTTGGATTCCAAACAACTGAAACAGTAGGAGCAAGAGCATTGCATTAAGATTATTCAATTTTTCTTCACAGAGAAAAATTGTTTTGAAAGAAAAGAAAAGAAAATGATCTACTGGTAGGATATAAACTGGAATTTTAAATAAGAAACCCATATACTTTTTCCTTAAACAGGATATTAAAATGCAAGCCAGTTTTAATATACACTCACTTTCATAATATTTAAATTTCAGCTGCAATACCTTCAAATTTATCCACTTCCAGAGTTTTTAATAACGTTTACTCCCAGAGCAGCCATGCAGAAATGCATGCACTGGAAACCCGAGCCAAAGAGTGTTCAATCTACTGTGATGGCTGTGTGATGCTGTCAGCACCTTGGGAATTCTTTTTCAGGTCGGAGGTTGGGGCACCACCCTGCAAGAAGCTGGGTCTCCACAATGCTTCATGCCCACGTGGGAAACACGTGTACTTACGCAGCTCTCCCACTTTCAAGATCTCGCATAGCATCTTGGTCAGCTCTATACTGCTGCGGCCAAAGGGACATTCATGCTTGTCTTCTCGGCTACTGTTCTCAAGCACAATCTGCAGTGGGAAAGAGAACAGGTCAGAAAGGGAATTCGGTTTGCTGAAAACATCAAGAATGTCAGCTCCACTGTAATAGAGAAATCTGCTCCAGATCTCCAAATTAAAGGTCTGG
>JAQZBX010065551.1:0-16283 GCA_029593785.1 Cabassous unicinctus | reverse complement strand
CTTAAAAAAAAAAAAAAAGAAATCAATAAAGACTTAAATAAATGGAAGGATATTCCATGCTCACGGATTGGAAAACTAAATATTGTTAATATGTCCATTCTACCCAACATGAATGCAATCCCAATAAAAATTCCAACAGTCTACTTTACAAAAATGGAAAAGCCAATCACCACATTTATATATAAGGGTAAGGGACCCCAAATAGCCAAAGCCATCTTGACAAAGAAGAATGAAGTTGGAGGACTTACACTTCCCAAATTTAAAACTTATCACAAAGCCACAGTAATCAAAACAGCATGGTACTGGCACAAGGATAGACACACAAACCAATGCAACCAAAATAAGAGTTTAGAAATAAATCTTCACATCTACAGCCAACTGATTTTTGACAAAGGTGACAAGTTCACTCAATTTAGAAAGAACAAGTCTTTTCAACAAATGGTGTTGGAAAACTGGATGTCCATATGCAAAAGAATGAAGGTGGACCTCTACCTCACACCATATACAAAAATCAGCTCAAAATGGGTCAAAGACCTAAATATAAGAAGCAAAACTATAAAAATTCTAGAAGGAAACATAGGGAAGTATTTTCCGGAAACATTTGTTAGGCAATGTTTTCTCAGACTATGCACCCAAAGAATGAGCAACAAAAGAAAAAGAAAAACAAAAAACAAAACAAAAAAAAACAATAGCAGAGTTGCAACACCTACTCTCCAGTTCATTGGACTCACCCAGGACAACTAACAAGGTGACAGTGATGGACAATGCCCATTCCAAGGAACAGAGAGAGTCTGCAACTGCAAGCAAGATAGTTCCATCCATCTGCCCCATGGGATCTAAGCCCCCTCTCAATTAGAGGCAGAGTGTTCATCACCATCCCAAAAATCCTCAAGATTGGGGAATGAACAATGGACTAAAGTAGGCACTATTATTCTACTATAGACTTATTGTTATTCTAGCAATGGAAGAACTTTTATCATTGATGTGGAGGCAGTGGCCACCAGAGGTTCTGAGTGGAGGGAGAGGGAAAAATAGGTGTAATATGGGGGTATTTTTGGAACACTGGAATTGTCCTGCAAGACGTTGCAATGATGGATACAGGCCATTATATATTTTGTCATAACTTACAAAATTGCATGGGACAGAGTATAAACTATAATGTAAAATATAATCCACAGTTAGTGGCAATGCTTCAATATGTGTTCATCAATTTTAACAAATGTACCACACTAATGAAGAATGTTGTTAATGTGGGAAAGTGTGGGAGGCAGAGGGAGTGGGGCATATGGGAATACCCTGTATTTTTTATGTAACATTTATGTAATCTAAAGTTTCTTTAAAATAAATAAATTAAATATAAATAAAATAAATGGACCTCATCAAAATTAAAAACTTTTGTGCATCAAAGAACTTCATCATAAAAGTAAAAAGACAACTGTATTAGTCAGCCAAAGGGGTGCTAATGTGAAATACCAAAAATGAGTTGGTCTTTATAATGGGTATTTATTTGGGGTAGAAGTTCACAGTTACCAGGCCATAAAGCTTAAGTTTCTTCTCTCACGAAAGTCCATTGCCATGTGTTGGAGCAAGACAGCTGCCAACATTTGCCAGGGTTCAGGCTTCTTGGGTTCCTCTCTTCCCGGGCTGCATTTCTCCCCGGGCTCAGTGCCTCTGTTTCCTCCACAAGGTCAGCTGTAGACTATGAGGCTCTCTAGGCTTTGCGTCTCTCCACAAGGCCAGCTGTAAACTCTCAGCGAATGGCTTGTCTCTACCCCGGGGCCTTCTCTCCAACATCAAAACTCCAACATCAAAACTGCAACTCAAAACCTGCTCCCTCTGTCCTTTGCCTTGCCTTTTATATTTGATTCCCCCACCCACCAAGGGGTGGGGCTCAATGCCCTACTGAGGTGGCCCAGTCAACACCCTAATCATAACTTAATCATGCCCAGATTAACAGATCAGTTTACAAGCATGATCCAATTATATTTTTGGAATTCATAATTACATCAAATTGCCAAATGGCTACAACAACCTACATGGAAAAAATGATCAACTTATTAGCTATTAGGGAAACACAAATCAAAACCACAGTGAGATACCATTTCACACTCATTAGAATGGTTGCTATTTAAAAAAAGGAAAATTACCAGTGTTGGAGAGGATGTGGAAAAATAGGAACACTTATAGACTGCTGGTGGGAATGTAAACTGATGAAGCCACTGTGATGGCAGTTTGGCAGTTTCTCAGCAAGTTAAGTATAGAATTACCATATGACCTAGTAATCCCACTTCTAGGAACTTATCCAAAAGAACTGAGAGCAAGAATTCAATATTTACTCACTGATGATCGTAGTAGCATTATTCACAATGCCAAATGATAGAAGCAACCCAAATATCCACCATCCAATGAATGGATAATCAAAATGTGGTATATACATACAGTGGAATACTATTCAGCCATCAAAAGGAATGAAATTCTGATATATGTGACAATATAGATGAACCTTGATGACATCATGTTGAATGAAAGAAGCCATACACAAAAGGACAAATACTGTATGATCTCACTGACATGAAATAATTAGAATAAGCAAATTCATAAAGTCAGAAACTAGAATACAGGTTACCAGAGTAAGGGTAGGAGTAGGGAATGGGGAGTTAATGCTTAAATTGTACAGTTTCTATTTGGGGTGATGTTAAAGTTTTGCTAATGGATGATGATGGTGGTGGCATAACATCATGGACATAATTAACAGCATTGAATTACATATTTGAATGTGGTTAAAAGGGGAAATTTTAAATTGTATACATATTAGTATAATAAAAGTTTTTTAAAAACATAGGCATATACAACATAAATAGGGAACCTTAATGTTAACCATGGACTATAGTTAATAGTACAATTATAATAATATTCTTCCATCAATTTTAACAAATGTACCATACTAATGCAAGGTGTTAATGGGGTTGGTATATGGGAAGTCTGTATTTTCTGCCTGATTTTTCTGTAAACCTAAAACTTCTCTAGTAAAACACAAACACACACACACACACACACACATACACACACCCAACACATTTATTATCACATAAATTCTGTGAGTCAGGAATCTGGATGTGGCTTACCTGGGTCCTCTATTTAGGGTCTCTCACAGGGCTACAATTAAGGTACAACTGGGCCATGATCCACTTCTCAATTCCCTTATAAGGGTGGTGGCAGGATTCAGTTCCTTTTCGGTTATTGAACCAAGGGTCTCAGTTCATTTCTGTTAATTCCTTGCCATGTAGGTCTCTCCAACATGGCAGCCTGTCTCATCAAAGCCAGCAAGAAAGAGTCTACTTTGCATTCTTCTGTAACCTAATTGCAGATGTGGCATTCTATCACCTTTGCTGTATTCTATTCGTCAGAAGTTAATAGGTTCAGCTTATACTCAAGGGAAGGGTATTACACAAGGGTGTGAGTACCAGGAGGCAGGGGTCATTGGATGCCATCTTAGAGGTCTATCACAAGGGTGTGGCCTTTAAGAATTGAAGCTATCTGAATTTCACCTTTGCTCTTTTTTTCTTTTTTTTTAAGTAATAGGTACTGGGGAATGAACTCGGGACCTTGTACATGCAAAGCAGGTGCTCAATCACTCAAGTGACACCCGCTCCGCTCACCTTTGCTCTTTTATATTGAATAAAAGAGTTCCATCAACACTTCCTTTGTGTTGACCCCCTGATCAAAGCATACATTTTTTGCTTTCAAAAATTAAATAGAAAAGCAAACATGATTTCTAACTTTGTGTCCTGAATTCTTTATTGTCAAAGTGAGTTGATATTTGCTTTTTTTGCACCAGGATAATTCATACTGCTATGTTTGCCTGTGACAGAAAATAAGCATAAACCTGTCTAGGCAAAAAGGGAAATGTGCTGGTTCAAGTAACCAGGCCATGGAAAGGGCCTTGGGAAGTGCTGCAACCAAGAACTCCAGTATCTCTGCTCTCCCTGCAAGGGTCCTATTCCTCGCGGCACCAGCAACTCTGGGCTTCATCTCCCAGCTTTGCCTTCAGAGCAAGATTGAGACTCACTCTCTCAGGCCCTGAGATCTATAGCACTAGGAAAAGGCTCTGTTTTCCACAGCTTAGACCAGGCACCCACCTCTGGACCAATCCAGTGCAGTCAGGGTGCTGTCATGGCACTCAGTGCATCAGGTATTGGGTCCCAGGTGAGCCCTGTGCAGGGAGGGGAGCCTGTCAGAGCATGGTGGTCACCAGGGAGGCCAAAGGCAATTTTCCAAAAGAGGGAGGAGAGCTGAATGGACAAGACAAAAGCTCTTTCTTGCCCTCTGCTCATCTCTCTCGCGTGCACACACACGTGACATGGATATGTAAGGAGAATAAAGCTTGGGTAAGGGAAGTGTGCTGGTGGAGGAATGGAAATCTGGGATCTGTTCTCACCAACTAGTTACGTGACCTGAGGATGGTTAACTTCTCCTCTCCAGACACTGGCTTTCCAATTTCTAAAAAGGGAATAAAAGGACTTACCTTTCTTGCTCTAGAGGGTTCCTGAGAAGATAAGAGGAACAGTGTCATGGGAAAAAGGATATGGTTATAATAAGCACAGTGATCACACGGAACCATATGAAGCTTGGTGATTTTGCCTAGTTCAGAGAGCTGTCCCTTTTACACTGCTGCCACAACCACAGCCTTAATCAAGCCCGCAGTCACCTCTCACCTGCACAGGAGTGACCTGCAGCTTGGAAGTCCCTGAACTCAGAGGGAGAAGTTTAATAGACTCAGATCCAGCTCTATACAGTGTTCACTGAGTGCTTGCTTATGTGCCAGCCAGTGTTCTAAACACTTCAGCTAAGTGCTGTTCTGCAGGTGGGGAAACCGAGGCACAACAATTAGTAAATGATGCAGCCAGTATTTGAATCCAAGTAGTCAGGCTCTAGAGCCCATGCATGAATCACCTCTCCATGCTGCCTAAACAACCGGAATCAGCCCATCCTGGCTTATCTGCCACAACACAGCTATGCCCAGAGCCTCAGGCTGCCAGCCTGTCCTTCCTCCTCCACCCACCTTCTTCTCCATCATCAAAGGCAATAACAGGCTTTGAACAGGTTCAGAAACTCCTCATGTTCTCTAATCCCGACTTCTCCTCTGGCCAGACCCTGCCTCTGGCCTCCTCACTGGATGTTCAGCCCTAGTAGCAACAACCTTTTACGTGAAGGGAAATGTGCACCAGCGATTATCCAGCTTTTACGTGAAGGTCAAATGGGACCAAACAAGGCGCTGCAGGGGTTGTTGATGAGCCCCAGGCTGGGTGGGAGATCCTGTTACTCAAGAGGAAACTGGGTTCCAGTAAGTGTCTAAGACTTAATTATGTTCATAATTTTCCTATCCTAGTCAACTCCATCTCAGCAAATGGCACCTCATTCCTTTCTCACCTTCTACATTCAAATCATCAGCAAATCATGCTTAACTCTTCTTCCAAAGTACACTGTGAATCTGTCTCAACTGCCACAACCCTGGAGGACGCCACCCCCGTCTCAGGCCTGGATACTGCCAGAACTTCCCAATGGGGCCTCTACTTTCACCTTGGTCTCCTCTGATCACCCTGCACACAGCAGTCAGGCATCTCTGAAAATCCACAAATCAGACAGTTCTGTTGCTCTGCTTAAAAACCCTTCAATAGCTTCCATGGGACCCAGAATAAAAGCCAAAGTCCTCACATGGCCCTCGCTGCCTGCCACCTGCCAGCGACACAGGTTTACAGTCTGTCCTCCTGCCAGGCCCACAGCTTTCCCACCTCGGGGCCGATTCCCCTGCTGTCCCCACTCCTTGCAATGCTCTGCCCAGGCCCTCACAAGGCTGCCTCATCAGCATCATACACTTTATTCAAGTGTCACCTCCTCAGCGTCCTCCTTCGTCTCCTGATCTAAACTAGCTTCCCTCCACATACACACACCCTCCCAGTCACACTCCAACACATTTTCCTATTTCATCTTCTTCATGGAACTTATGAGAAATCAAAGTGTTTTATTTGGTTGTTTTCTTGTTTTTTTATTTCTCTCCACAAGCATACAAGCTCCAGGAGACCTTGTCTATTTTGGTCACAGTTGTATCCCCAGCACCTGGCACAGTGCCTAGTAGATGGTAAACACTCAGTACATGGAAGGAAGGGAGGGAGGGAGGGAGGACAAATGACTAAGTTCAGGCCCTTCTCCGCTCCCAATCGCTGATGATACCTATGCTGGGACCTTCTGCTCCTAGAGGCCACAGGCCCACTACACTCCTTGTCCCCTCACACAACTTATGTTCTCCGTCCCCTCCCATGCATCTCTGGTCCTCCCTCCTTCCTCTGTTCTGAGCCCACCTTCTCCAGAATGTTCTCAGAGCCTGCCCTGCTCCTGACACTCCTCTCTCCTCCTGGATGGAGCATCGCTCTGCTGCTGGATCCACAGATGCCCATGTGCTCCAGGAAGTTGGCTGGCCCATACTTTGGGAAGCCCACCAGACCTTGCTTTACACTTTCTCATCTTTCCCTCACTCCATCTAGGAGCCCCCTGGTGTGGTGTAGGAACATGCCTCCTCCATTTGTTCACCGCCCCACTGCCGGACTGACTGGTTCCCAGAACAGGGTTCTACCTCTGGGCTCAGTTCTCTCTTTGACCCAATGGCTGAGCTCCATGGTGATCAGATTCTTTTTTATCAATCACCCTAATCCTGAGACTTCTCTGGGAAGTAAACGTAGGGAGCTGCCTGGCCTTTCATTTTAGCTGTCTGCAAGCACTTGCATGTCCTGTTTAGCTTCAATTTCAGTCTCTCTTGGGTGAAAAGTGTACTGGGCCAGGAGTCAGAAGCCCTGACCTGTGATATCAGATCTACCACCAATTAGCTGTGTGACCACGGGGTTATTTATCCTCTCTGGCCTCAGTTTCTTCATATATTTTAAAAGGGGGATAAGATCAGTAGCTTGTCTATTGTGAGGACCAAATAAGATAAATGTAAGAGTGCTTTGCAAACTGTGAAGTTCTCTTCCATGGCAGGTATTATCAGTGTTATTTTATCCTTGGTTCTCTTGCCAATGGAAAGCTAGATTACAAATGGCTTAAACCATAAGAGTATTCTTTGTCTCACACATCAAGAGGTTTGCAGGGACTTGCAAGATTGTTGGTTTAGCAGTTTGACAATGCCAGTCCTGTGGGTCAGCTTCTCTACAACACTCTTGGCTTTCTTCTCTGTTGCATGGCTGTAGCTCTCCAAACCTCACATGTCAATAGCCAAGGCTGCAAGGTATGGGTGGGGCGGGGAGCTGGTTAGAAACCTGAATCAGTGATTATCCAGGTCAGGTGCTTAATGTCAGGTGAGACAGGATAAGACACTGGAGGAGCAAGCTGTTGATGGGGAGGAGGGAAGAGACTTCCCCTCATCTCTCTCTTTTTATCAAGGAGGAGGAAACTTTCCCAGAAGCCCCCAGTAGGCTATCCCTTAGATTCTGTTTGCCAGAACTGGGACACACTGACGAGCCAATCACTGGCACAGGAGAATGAGAGTCTAAGCCAATCCTAGTTCACCTCGTGGGTCCTGGCAGGCAGAAGGCCCCTCTGACAGGTGAGCAAAGTTGGGCTTCTGTCAGCAAGGCAGGAGGGGAACCAACTTTCCTGCCATACCATGTTGCCTTATCCTCTCCTCCCCAATACTTCTTGCCATTTTCTTCTCCTTCCTTCTCTGGGACTCAAATTCTCTCTTCTCTTCCTTGTCTCTTCTTTTGGGCCCACACTGCCTTTATACAACCACAACCATCACAATAGTCACAACTACCTATACCCCTGGTTCATGAGAAGGTATGACAGTTTGAAGTCCTTTTGTGAATCCCAGGAAAGACTGTTCTTGAACCAATCCATTCCTGTGGGTGTGGGGCCCTTTTATTGCATTAAATTCAATTAAGGGGGCTTTGATTAGATTACTTGATTAGATTGATTTAGGGCTTTTGATTGGACTATACATCAGTAAGGTATGACCCAGGTTAGGTCTCTGCCCTCTTGCTGGGTCTTATATAAACTGAGAACACACAGAAAGAGAGACATACAGAAAAGGGAGCTCTGCCATTTTGACCTGGCCATGTAAGAGAGAAGACTCTAGGTTTGCCTATAGCTACAGAAATACAGAGAAGTGAAGAGGCTCAAGGAGACAAGGCCCAGGGAGACATCCCTGAACGCCCACAGCTGAGCTCCAGGAGAAAGTAGAGAGAGACCGGCTGACCCGCCATCTGGCCTCACCACATGGCAGGACTCTAGTATCTGCTTGTAGCCCACTATTGGTGAGAAAGCATCTCTGATGATGCCTTGATTTTGACATTTTCACAGTCTGGGAACTGTAATCCTTTCCCCCTAATAAATCCCCTTTATAAAAGCCAACTTATTTCTGGTATTTTTTGCATTGGCAGCCCTGTAGCAAACTAATAAAGAAGGTAAGTCTTTCATGGATGATCCAGAAAACATTTCCAGGATCTTCTTTCTGCCTCCAAGTCAACACCAGGCCTGGTGGGTGGATGCATCCTATGAAATCAAGTCAGAAAGTTTTTCTTATAACTAACCCTTCGGTTTACACGGCACCTCACCATCTGGCAAGCCCTGGCATAGACTCAGCTACATCTAGCTTGACCATCATGAGAACCCAGGAGTCATACAGGGAAGGTACAACAACCCCTTTTGCCAGATGAGTCACATGAGGCTCTAGAAAATTAATTTGCCCAAGGCCAGAGTCGGATCAATGAGAGGATCTCAGGATCCGAGCCCAGATCTAGTGGCTCCTCCACTGCACCACAACCCTGAGAAATAACTCGTAATTGAGTGTTTAATTCAGATTCCAGACAAACAGGAGTTTGCCAAGCTAACAAATTCCAAATTCCAAAGTCCACCGTGACAGCCAGTAAGAGGGCTCAGGAACAAGGACTAGCTCCATGCAGGCACTGCCCCAGCAGAATCTGTGTAAAACTCCATTGGTCTGAATATGCCCTTCACAGACATTGTTCACATTGTTTCATCTGTTCTCACAACAACCTGGGAAGTGGCCAGGCAGGGCTGATTAATGTTTATAGATATGGAACCCAAGGAAATGTGATCTGTCTGGCGAGTAAGAAATTGAGCTGGAATCCTACCCCAAATCCCTATTTCCTAGACCTGGATTCTCCCCCACTCACAGATTAATAACAATCATAAGCTTGCTCTTCTGCTTGCGGGTTCAAGGGTTCTGGGCTGGACAATCCAACATTTGCCAACCAGTTTCTCAGAACAATGCGAGGTTCCAAGCACGCCTGCTCAGACAGCAACCTGGGACAGCACCCAGGGCAGGCTAGGCTGGTGACCAGGTGGAGCCCTGGGGAGAGCCTGTGCGCAAGGGGGGACTGAGGAGGGCGAGCTGCGAGTCTCCAGTGTTCTGCCAGCAGCAAGGGCTTCATTCCCTGAGCTTGGCATCTCTTGCTCTAGGAAGCCTCTAGGAATTAGCCCTATCCCCCCACCCCCCCACCCCCGCACCCAACATACACACATACACCTTCATTCTGAAGCTCTTGGCCAGCTCCACAGCTAATCTCTAGAAGCTCATCTACAGTGTGTTAAAATGGGGCTGCATGATGGGACAAAGCTTCTTTTCCCCTCTGGCCGCCTCTTCAGTCTACTCAGTAAACACACTCATTAAACAATGGCTGACTGATCCCGTCCCTCCTTGCCCCTCACTGCCTCACTCTCCTATGCGCCTGGTATTGGTTCTGTAGTGTGACTGGGCAGGGAGTGGGGTAAGAGGATAGCTCAAAGAATGGACAAGTACAGTCGATGAGAGACAAAGGGGAAAAAAAAAGAAATCCACAGAACAATGCAAATGACATTTTGTCCACAGCCTGCTTGCAACCTCCCCCTACCTCCATATTCTTTTGGGGGCTAGCCCTCAAGGAAATTCTGGTGATCCCTGTGTAGACATCTTTGGAGCCCCTCAACATATCCTCTTGGCCCAATGATTTCAGTTGCCATTGTGGTGGGCGGTTCCAGACCCATGGGGACTCACACTCATCTTGGAGTGCATCCCACCTCAAGCACAGGCCCCCAGTCTTTCTGCTTTCAGCCTTGGGGCTTCTCCAGCGCCAGAGGGGCCTTTCCCATCCCACTACAGGGGCAGCCAAGGCTTTGGGGGAGTTAATGGCCTCAGGGGCAGCCCTTAACTAATGGGGGACAGGAGGTGGTAGATAAATGCCCCAGCTCTGGCCTTCGGGGGCACAGTCCTGGGAGGTCTTGGCAGAGCTGAGCCTCCATAGTGCTCCTTATATTGGCTTATCCTCTTTTTCACTTTCTCTGTTCCCTCACTCCTTCCAGGGATCACCTCCCAAATAAACTACCAGCATCTCATCTCAGCCCTTGCTTTTGAGGGAACCCAGACTAAGAGGGCCCTCAAGTGGATGAGGTGTGTGGCCATCTCTGCCTGACTGGGCAGTGTAGCCTCATAGAGACCTTGCCCTTCTCCTACCTAGGTTTGGTGTGATTTTTCTTAAGGGCAACATTCCTGCAGCAGTGTCCCTGCAACTGGTCCCTTCTCTAAGCACTTGTCCTTAACCTCTTGAAAAAAGAGAAAATCACAGTGGCTGAGATGACAGACTATGAGGCCAAACTGCCCAACTCTGAATCCCAGTTCTGCCACCACCAGTTGGGTGCTCTTGGGCAAGTCACTTAAACTCTCTGTGCCTCATTTTACACATTTGTAAAATAGTGATAATAATAGTACCTACGTAGCGTTGTTGTGAGGATGAAATGAGTTAGTGCATATGAAGTGCTTGGAGCATTGCCAAGCACACAGGAAGGCTACTTGTGCTTGCTATTTTATCTCAACCTCTGTAAGAGCACCTAGTGCTGTGCTCTGGGAGGAAGGACAAAGGGGGCCTTTCCTATTTTCTCATTTCCTCTTCAGTGGTCCTGGTGACAGCGCTGGCTGCATGGGCATGTGACTTGTTTTATTTATTTATTTATTTATTTATTTATTTAGTGTGTGTATGTGTGTGTGTGTGTGTTTTAAAGCTCTAATGTTGCAGTCTTGAAATTCTTCTTTTTCCTTTGAAATTCTTAATAATTTTTGTACAAGGGACTCTGCATTTTCACTTTGCTCTTGGCCTCACAAATTATGTATCTGGTTCTTTCTGGTGGTATGGAGCTTGGGGTGAGGCTTCTCCAAGTGGTGTGAGCAAAAGAACCCTGTCCTCTGGCCAAGCTGAGCTCACTGTTTCTTCCCTTCTCTGAGCACAGCAGAAAATGCAGGCTTTCTAGTCACAGTGTGAGCTTTCATCATGATTTCTGTGACAAGGGCTCATGGAGGGAACAAGCCTTAAGGGCCAGCTGGCTCAGCCCACTGGGAGTTGGATTCTCCCAGCCTGCACCCCTGGCACAGGCTCACCCAGGAGCTTTGTGAATTCTTCTAGTGATAAGAAAGGGCTTGCTTCATTGGTGGTTCTAATCGTAACTGTCCCTCCCTCTTGTGGAGTGTTTTAAGGTTCTCCAAACCCTTTCACAAGGATTATCTCGCTGGTTTCTCACCAGCTCCCTGCAACAGGCATTTTTAAGAGAGTGGAAACGGAGGAAACTGTAACTTCCGGGATGAGCAACCTTTGCTCTCCCCACTCAGCCTTCCCCCTTCATTCTATCAGCAGTCGACATCTCATCTCACCTAGGAAGTCTTTCAAGCCCCTAATTCTTCATGCTAAATTATTTCCCCCTACGCTGTAGGTAACGTAATGCCTTTTATCAGATGTGCTTGCTTTTGAATAAGTCATGAAAACGGCATGTGCTAAGCAGCCTTTTTATAAACGGAATCTTATTTTAAGTGTATTAGGAGACCTCTGTTTAAAGACAGCCAGATAAAGCAGGATCACAAAACTCCGCTTCCCTACTGCCCAAAGAAACAAACACTGAACTTTAAAACAAAAACACAACCACCTCAAACAGTCGGAGACAGCGACATCAATCACAAAAGAGGGCAGAGCACACGCTTTAGAAAGTGCCAGTAAAGGAAAGCGCTGAAGCCTCCTGGGCCACGCTGCTCCTAGCCCACCCCGACACCCCGACACGGGAGGAAGTTAGGTCCACCGGGGGGAAATCCTGAGCACATCACCAATACTCTCCAATCTGGAGAGCAGCAGCCTGACGGGTGGGGAACTACCTGAGAGCGGAGGTCCCCGGGACCTCTGCAGGGACAGGAAGGGCTGTCCTTCTCTTGCTGTCTTCCGGGATAGGGCGCAGGATTGAGGGGGAAAGGTAGAGCCCACGCGAAGCGCAGCTCGGAGGGAATAAGCCTCCTGACGCCGACGCGCCGTTGCGCACACACCACGCACGCGCGCAGAGGCAGACGCACGCACACCCGCGCCACCGAGGTGACGGGGTCGAGTGTGCGTGGGGAGCTCCGTAAGGAGACGCGCTCGACTGCTTCCCACTTGCGGGGTTAGACCTAGTCTCTCCTGCTTCCACGGCTTATAGCAAACCCCCAGGGACTCAGACCTTCACTTTCACTTCCTTCTTGTCTACGGTTTTTAGATTCTTTGTACCTAAGTGCTGCACCCACCACCGCTTCCCCCCCAACAAGAAATACATTTCAAATGAGAATCCCATCAGGCAGCCTGTTTAGGTTGATCTCTTTATGTTAGAATCTACCCCCGCGGTTAGATTAGTACTACCAGTGGGCCTGGGGAAGTAGCCCTCCTGTCACTCCTTTCCTTCCTCTTTCAAAGGGTAATAAAAAGAGTACACCGGAGCCTGAATCCACGCTGCTCCTGCCATGCTAGTTTTCTCCATCACTCAGACATAAGCACAAGTACTATTCCAATGACTGATTGTTCGTGATCTTAAAACATGAATTCTGAAGGCTGGTTTTGAGTAGTCAGTTCTTCCTTTTCTCTGCCTTCAATGAGAAACTGCTATGTAAATTCCACACTCATCAATTCATTCATTCTCTTGCCTCTTCTAGCAATCCTTTGGGAAAACAAAGCCAGACCCTCTTCATTTATAAGCCAGCTTGGTACAGCTCTGAATATGGTCGTACCTGGGCAGGTGAAGGTGGTGTGTAACCATGAATACTTGTTCATGTCAAACTTCCCACTGGATGGCAGCTTCTAAGTATTTTCAAACCTCCTCTAAGAGATCTGCTCCACAGTCTCGTCTTCCCCTTTCATCCTCCCCAGCCTGAAATTCCCATTTTCTGGTGTTGATACTCTGAGGAAGTTCTGTGAGTGGTGAGCTGGACAGCTTGCAGGGAATCAGGCTGGGAAATCAGAGGCTCTTAGGGCCAGATGAGGTTTTGAAACATCACCTTCTTATTTCCTCCATCCCCACTCCCAGCAGAGTGCTCAGTGGTAAGCAGTATTTGATTCTAATTTGCCCACTTCCTTCCAGTACCCAAATTCCTAAGTATCAAGTACCTGACACCACTGGAAGACAAAATGTCAACTAGAAAGGAAAAGAAAAATTCAAAATTTCTTTCAGCTTCCAGAAGCTTTAGGTTGCTTTTATATTTAGACTCATATGAATTATACAGAGAAACACGGGCTGGGTGGATTGCTTCCAAATACTAGAAATTATATTTCCCTCCCTTTTAATAATTAGTTCAAGGTCTTCACCACAAGTGACATCATGTCTCAGAAGCAAAATTAGGCCCCTAATAAGTCTAGGTAATGTCTCCTACCCACTAGGTCCTATTTCTTCTTTATGCCCTAGTCTGTCTCATCTTTCTAATAGGTTCTCCGACCTCAGAGCTTTTTCTTGTTCCTATCTGGGGCCTTTAATAAACCCCTGTATTAGATATAGTCTGATTAGGTGGGGTTAGGAGTTTAGCTATGCTCATTACTTTTCAGTCTATCTTAGGAGACCTCAAGGACCCAGGACTATGGAAATGAGAATAGTGGTTGGTATAACCTGTGACGTAGTGATAAAATTTTTACCCATAGAACAGGTCATTTGGACATTAGGCACAGCAAGTTGTGGGAATAATTTACATTCACCATTAAACCCAAATGGGACGGGATAAAAATAGCCTCTTACTGAGCAGTCAGTACAGTGTGCTACTGACCTATGTGCTTCATACACATTATCTCATTTAACCCTGAAAAGAGCTCTTTGAAAGTTTCCCATTTAACATGAGAGAGGTCTAGAGGATAAGAACCTTGTCAAAGGGCAGAGTTGGTATTCAAGCCCATGGGCCGAGTCCTGGTTCTGCTGCCTTTCTGTGAGCTCCTATTTGGGCAATGGCCTTGAACCTAATGGCCACATGACCAGACGCAGCCATTTATCACCAGATACTAGTTTCATACCTGGAATTCAGAAATGAAGGAACTATTATGGCATTTAAATCTCTATCCCCTTCAGTCTGAAATGAAGGTATTCTCTTTATCTTCCACACTATAGGGAAAAAAAATTCATATCCTTATCCAAAAAGATAAAAATCATGGATTTCAGATATTTTAATGACTAATTGTATTTCTGCAACAGCTGAGGGAACAGTTAAAGTTTTACCTTCTAGGGTTTTAGGACTATATTTACTTTAAAATTGAGGAAAAGGAAATTATAGCAGCTTTTGGATCCATCCTGCCTTTAGCAAGTGCAATTAATCCTTGAGATTAAACTCTTATTTACTAAAAACAGAAGCCTGAAGAGAGGCAATCTGCCGTCTTGGGAAAAGCATGTGAATGGAAATCAAGAAACCTGGTTTTATTACGTAGTCATCTAACCTTAGATGCCATCAGGAGTGGATGAAAATTGTACCAGGATGAAATCCACCATTCCAAAAGTAATTTCTAAACTTCCTATCAGCTCTGAAATTCTAAAAGCCAAAGAGTTTTATATCGATCAGTGCCAAAAATAATATAAATATTACTCTCATACAAAACCCCTATTCTTTTAGCAAGGTGTCCTTTTCATTAATGTGGAAACTTACCAAAGTGTGAGAGCTCTTCTAGACCCTTCTAGTGTTCTTTACCCAAATAGCTAAGGATGGATGGAAGTGATAGCACAACATTGTGAATATAATTAAGATCAATTAACTATACACTTGAAAGTGGTTAAAACGGGAAATTTCATGTTGTATGTTACTGCAATAAGAATTTAAAAAGAAATAAAAAGTTGAGGAATTTTTTATTGTGGTAACTTGTCTTCAAAGATAGCTTCCAATGCCTCCCAGTCATACCCTATGTAAATCCTCCCACAATAAATCTGGACTGGCCCTGGGATTTGCTTTAACCAATAGAATACAGCAGCTAAAGTGACACAGTGACAGTTTGGGGCCTAAGCTACAGGAAGTCTTGGTAGCTTGTGTTTTTGTGTTTTGGGGAGCCCTGAGCTGCCACTGCTCTCAATATCCCATGCTAAATATATCAGAACTCAGTTCATCCAAGAACAGGCCCAAATGCCCCATTTCTAATGCCATCCTTTGTCCTTACAGAAATGTGTATAAATCAAGAAAAAGACAAAAAGCCCTATTGTAGGCAATAGATGCCTTGATTAAAAGAAGCTTATGTGTCACCAATATTTTGAATTGTCCCTTTGTTTGGCACCCAGGAGGAAGATGCCTAATGGCTGAGAGGTATGCCTTTCTTCTGTAAAGTGGGCAATGTTTTCTGATATGGGAGGTGGGATCCCTATAGGTGAGTCCTCAGGGATGGCAGTCTTAGGACAGAGTTCATATGGAAATTGATTTCCTTAAGACTGGGGGTGTTTGAATAGTGTACCTATTTGTCAGCAGCCTTTGGCATCCCTTCTAACCTGTCTTCCAACAATCCCAGGTTCCTCTTCCTAGCCTTCCAAACTCTTCTCTCTCTCCATTTCTAGGTACCTATTTTCTTTGCTCTGGTCCTGATACACATATCCACTGGTAAAAAAACAAAACAAAACTGAAGATAAGACCATTTTCAAGTTATTTAGCATTAAAAATAAAACAAAGGACTGAGGATATCATCACTGATATTTAAGGGGGTTTCCTCAAATAACACCACTAAGATACCTGCTATACGCACAAGGATGGCTCTTGCCTGAGGTAACTAAACTTTTGAGAGGTTCAAGTACCATCTCCAGAGGAGTTGCACACTGAAAGTATTCCAAGCAGAGGCAACACAATCTTTCCAGGGGAAAACTCAGGAATGAGCTTTGTGTTATGCTGCATGTTTTTTTTTTTTGTTTTTTTTTTTAAAGATTTATTTATTTTATTTATTTATCCCCCCCTTGCTGCTTGTGCTTGCTGTGTCCATTCACTGCGTGTCTTCTCTGTGTCTGCTTAT
>JAQZBX010065550.1:0-16283 GCA_029593785.1 Cabassous unicinctus | reverse complement strand
GTTAGTAGTAATATTTTGAAGATGCTCTTTAAACATTAGTTAAAAAAGTTTAACAACAATGCAAGGTATTTGTGGTAGGGTGATGTGTGAGTGCTCTGTATGATGTTATGTATGTTTGTTTTGTAAGGTCACAACTACTGCTATACACTTACTGTTTATGTATGCTTATGTATGAATGATATACTTCAATAAATAAAAATTTTTAAAAAATTAAATTGTCATGGGGATGACTGCTCAGAAAGTAGGCCAGGATCTCCATGCTAATTCTAAATATTATGAATGCCTATTCTCTTTGCTGTTCTTAGAATAATATGGGTCTCCTCCCTTTACTACTTCTTGTCTCATGCTCTTAGCATTTCAGAAGTCTTCTTGCCCTGCTCAGGCCTGGGCATTAGAAGAAGACCCATGTTGGGAAAATGAAAGCCATCACACATTTGCTAGCTGACTTATGGCATAGACTCCACTGGTTTGTTTGTTTGTTTGTTTGTTTAACAGTTTTAGTGAGCTATAAATTCTATACCATACAATATGCCAATATACAAATTTTTGTGGGGACTTATGCTTTCATTTCTTTTGTGTACATACCTAGGAATGGAATTGTTGGGTCATATGGTAACTCTGTTTTATCAGTTGAGCAATATTCATAATATTTTCTTAAGTGGCTAAAATAGTTTACATTCCTACCAGCAGTGGTTTCAATTTCTCCACATCTTCACCAACATTTGTTGATGATATGAAGTGACATCTCATTTTGGTTTTTATTTGCATTTCCCTCACAAATAATGATGTTCAACATCTTTTTATGTGCTTATTGGCTACTTTTATATCTTTGTTGGAGAAATGTCTATTCAGATCCTCTGACAAGTTTTTAGTTTGGTTATGTGTCTTTTTACCATTGAGTTGTAATGTTCTTTATATATTCTGGATACAAGTCCTTAATCACATATGAGATTTTCAAATATTTTCCACAGTCTATGAGTTATCATTTCACTTTACAAATGATGTCCTCTGAAGCACAATTTTAATTTTGATGAAGTCTAATTTATTTTTTTGTTGTTGTTGCTTATGATTTTGCTTTTTATTCTGAAACTTTGTTACCAATTCCATGATCATTGAACATTAAGTCCTGTTTCTTCTTCTAAATGTTTTACAGTTTCATCTCTTACATTTAGGTGCTTGATGTCTTTTGTGCTATTTATTTATTTATATATATATATATTAATTTTTAAAAGATACTTAGATTACATAAATGTTACACAAAAAATATAGGGATTCCCATATGCCCCACTTCCCACACCTCCCACACCCTCCCATATAAACATCCTACATTATTGTGGCACATTCATTGTAGTTGATAAATACATCCTGGGGCTTTTTTATATTGTGTGAGTTTACGGTCCAATTTCATTCGTTTGTATTTACCTATGAAGTGTTCCCAACACTACTTGTTGAAAAGACTATCCTTTCCCCATTTGATGGTCTTGTAAGTCTTTTAAAAAATCATATGACCATTGGCACACTGTTTTATTTCTGGCTATCAATTCTATTTCATTGATCTATTTGTTTATACCCATACCAATACCACACTCTTTTGATTACCATTTCTTTGCAATTTTTTCTTTGAAAAAATTTTTCACAAATTTTGCAATACGTTTTGAAATTCAGCAGTTTGAATCCTCCAATGCTGCTCTTTTAGGGTAGAATTGATTTGGCTAGCCTGTGTCCTTTGCAATTTCAAATGAATCTGGTAGATAACGTAGGGCTAGATAACTAATGGGTGAAAAGGATCACCACATTGATCTAAAGGATCACCAGATCAATTAGAAAATTTTTTTAGATGAATGAAAATAAAAATACAACATATGAAAAAATATAGGATGCACCTACAATCATGCATGGGGTGGGGGGAATATATAGCTTAAAATAAGTATAGTATAAAATAAAAAAATATCTTTAAATTAACATTAGAACCTTCCAACTTAATACTAGGAATACTATACTAAACCTAAAAAAAAGGTGAAGGAAGGAAATAAAAGGTTAGAAGAAATAAAGAATAAAAGTAATGAAAATCAATAAAAGTAAAAGGATAAAAAAAATAGTTAAAGAAAAGATAAACAAAGTTGAAATATTTCCAACTAGGCTAACAATGAAAACAGGGAGAATGATCACATTACTAAAAGTATGAATGAAAGAGAGGATGTCATTACTGACGTTACAGACTTAAAAAATAAGAGTATGAACAACTGTATTCCAGGAAATTAAAGAAGATGAAAATGGAAAAGTATCTAGAAATATACAGACTACGCAACTAACGCAAGAAAAAAACAAATAATTTGAATAGACCTAAAACAGACTTATAAAAAGTAAAGAAATTGAATATCCAATTAAAATTTTTCATAAAACATAAAGCTTCTCTGGTGAATTTGATCAGACATTTATAGAAGAATTACATGAAGACTTGACAAAATCTTCCAAAAATAAATGACGAGGGAACAGTTCTCAAGTCATTCCATGAAGCCAGCATTATAATATCAAAACCAGATGAAGACATTAAAAATTCCTTATGATTATAGAAGGAATTATCCTCAACAAAATATCAGCATAGAGATTCCAGTATTATATAAAAAGAATTATACCTCATCACCTAATGAGATTTACCCAAGGGATGCAAGGATAGGATAACATCTGCAATATAATACAAAATATCAATACAATAAAGATAGAATGTGCAGGATCATATCAATACATGTAGAAAAAGAATTTGACAAAATCCAACATTCTTTCATTACCAAACTAGAAATAGAAGGGAATTTTCTCAACCTACTAAAGTGAATACGCAAACCCTTTAAAACTACTATCATACTTAATGACAAATGATTAAAAGATTTCTTTCTAAGTTCTGGAAGAAGACAAGTATTTCTGCTCTAACCATTGTTATTCAATATTGTATTGGAGATTCTAGCCATAGTAATTAGTTTTTTAAAAAAAGATTAAAAAGTCATCCTAACTGGAAATGAAGAAGAAAAACTATTTCTATTTGCAGATGACATATCTTTTCTTTACAGAATAACCTAATTGAGACACAGAAAATTTGACTAGAGCTAATAAACAAGTTCAACAGTGTTCTAAGATACGAGATAAGTATACAAAATCAACAGTATTTCGGGGTGACATCATCAACATGGTGATGTAAGACATACACTGAAAAAAAACTCCCCAAAGTTTCAGCAAATAAAAGGACAAATATCACCTGTTCAGTATTCTGGAGGACAGTAGAGACGGGAGAAGGACTCCACAAATTCTGAATAGAAGAAAAAAATTAAGGTAGGAAACTTCCATCCCTGATTGCTGGTCTATTTCTCTCCCCCTCACGTGGTCCCGGGCAGCTTGGCATTTGCTCAGAAGTAGTGGCCCAAATTGCTCCCTCCTCCCACTACGAAAAGAGACTATAGAGCTATCCACAGCAGCGAGTTAGAGTCCCACACATATCCGGGCATGGGGACCTAAATCTGCAGAGAACCAAGGCAGAACAAAACTGACTGAGAAGTACTACATACAAAAGGGCCCCCAGTGGGTGGGGAAGCCAGAGACTGCTGTGGAACTGAGGCTGACAGATGCTGCACTCATTCAATCCAGTTTCTGTTGGCTGGACCATCTAAACACTACTTTCTGTAGTGACCCACCTTTCTGGTTTAACCCCATGTGGATCCCCAGGGCAGGATGCCCTATGGGGAATAAGCTGAAGGCAGAAAAGCCACACAGAAGGTAAAAAAGGAGGGGGGGGGTGGGATTAACGGAAATGCAGTAATACAGGAGGATCCAAGAACTGAAAAGGTAAGGAAAATGGGGCATAAGTGAGGAAGAGAATTTAAACAAATCATACGAGCTAGAGAGAAAGTTCTGGCCAAAAAAAAAATAACCAATGAAGAGTCCCTCTGAGAAGGAATAGAGAAAGGGAAGTTTGCTAGTGGAAGGGAAACAATTACACAAAAATTGCAATCTTAAAATTTGTACCATATGTCTACGGCAAGAAACAGTTGAAGAAGAGCTGAGAAAATCTATTCATCAAATACGGGCTCTCTTAAAGGTCTAGGATAAGTTAGACCAAGCATCAAAGAAGAGCCTTAACACAAAACCAATTAACAATAAAACTCTGGGCAAGACGGAAAAACTAACCTTCAGTGTTAACTCATCAAGATAAGCAGAAACCCAGGCATCAGCAAAAAATTAGAAGCAATACTAAGGAGGAGGAAGATATTGCTTAGTCAAGGGAACAAATTAAAACTTCAGAGCAGACACAGAATTTGGAACAAATGAATCAAAGAAATTCAAACCAATCTCCTAAATCAATAGTAGAGATTAAAATTACACTAGATGTATACAGCAGCAGATGTGGACAGGCAGAATAGAGAATCAGCAAAAGAGAAGACAATCGGATTCAAATAATCAGAAGAGATAGAGAAAAGAATAGGAAAAATTGAGTATTTCTCTCAGGGATGTGAGTGACCACATGAAGCACATACATATAGGCATCATGAGTGTCCCCGAAGAAGAGATGGGTAAAGATGTAGAAAAAAATATCTGAGTAAATAATGGCCCTAAATTTCCCAACTCTTATGACAGACATAATTATACATGTCCAAGAAGCACAATATACACCAAACAGAAGGAATACTAATAAATACTAATCAGAATATCAAATGTCAAAGATAAAGAATTCTGAAAGCAGCAAGAGAAAAGAGATTCATCACATAAAAGGGATTCTCAATAAGACTACGTGCCAATTTTGCATCAGAAATGGAGGTGAGAAAAAAGTGGTACTTTTTAAGGTACTGAAAGAAAAAAGTGCCAGCCAACAATCCTTTATGCAGCAAATTTTTCCTTCAAAAATGATTGAGATTTAAAAATATTCACAGATAAACAAAAACTGAGAAAGTTCATCAACAAAAGATCTGCCCTACAAGAAATTCCTATAGGGAGCCTAGTTGAAAGAAAAAGACAGGATAGGGTTGCTTGGAGTAGTGTGAAGGAAACATGATTATCAGAAAGGGTAACTAAAGGGGTAAATGGAAAACTCAATAGTACTGTATTCTCAATATACAACTCAAATCTTTAATTCTTATGAGAGAATTCAAATGACCAAGAATAAGACATATTTTGTGATAATGGACATGCAAAATTTAAAGTGGGAAACTGGGACTAAATATGAAGAGGGGATCTGGATATCGGAAGAGAGAATATGCAAGTTATAGAAAATAAATTGGTATCTTTTTAAGTTAGTATAATATAGATGTAGGTTGTGTAATACAAACCTCAGGGTCACACAAATAAAGTATTTAAAAATACACAGAAAGAGAAATGAGAACAGGATCAGCCAGATACACCAAAAAGAAAAGGAGATTGTAATAAAGGAAAAGAGAATTAAAAAACATATATAACATGTAAAAACCAAAGGTCAAATGGCTGAAGTACTGCGGATACAGTAATAACACGGAATATTGATGGATTTATATTCCCAATCAAAAGACAAAGAGGAGCAGAATGGATAAATATATGATAAATAAAGCAAGATACAACTATAGGTTACTTACAAAAGATTCATCTTAGATCCAAAGACAAGAATATGTTTAATGTGAAAGGTTGGAAAAAGATATTCCATGCCAATAGTTTCCCAAAAAAAAAAAAAAAAATGAGCTGGGGTAGCTATACTAATATTGGACAGAAAAGTCTTTAAGTCAAAAGCTGTTTTAAGAGACAAAAAAGGACATTATATATTAATAAAAGGAGCAATCCACCAAGAGTAAATAACAATCTTAAATATTTATGCACCTAACCATGGTGCCCCAAAATATATGAGGCAAATACTGGCAAAACTGAAGGGAGAATAAGACATCTCTAAAATAATAGTTGGAGACTTCAATACACCATTTTTATCAATAGATAGAACATCTAGATTGAAGATCAATAAATAACAGAGAATGTGAATTACATGATAAATGAACTAGACCTAAAGTCACATGCAGAATATAGCACCCCAAAACAGCATGATATACATTCTTCTCAATAGCACATGGATCATTCTCCAGGATATACCACACATTAGTTCATAAAACAAGTCTTGATAAAATTAAAAAGACTGAAATTTAACAAAACATCTTCTAAAAATAATGGAACAAAGATGGAAATCAGGAACAGGCAGAGAACTGGAAAATCCACAAATATATGGAATTTAAATAATACATTCAAACAATCAATGAGTGAAAGAAAAATTGCAAGAGAAACCAGTAAGTAACTTGAGATGAATGAAAACAAGAAAAATAACATATCTAAACTTATGGTATGCAGCGAATGCAGTGCTGAGAGGGAAATTTATATTTCTATACGGTTACATTAAAAAAAGAAGAGAGAAGTGGATGTGGCTCATGCATTTGGGTACTCGCCTAACATATGGGAGGTCCTGGGATTGGTTCCCATGCCTCCTAAAGAAGAGGAGCAAATCAGAGAGCTGACATGATGGGCCAGCACGGCAAGCTGACACAACAAGATGATGAAATGAGGTGATTCAATGAGATGACACAACAAGGAGATAAAATGAGAAGACACAGGAGGAAACACAATGAGAGTCACTTCAAACAGGTAGTGGATGTGGCTCAAGCGATGGGATGCCTTCCTCCCAGATGGAAGGTCCCAGGTTTGGTTCCCATAAAAAGAAGACCAGACAGAGCACACAACAAATATACACAGAGAGCAGACAGCGAGCACAAACAAAGAGGGTGGGAAGAAATAAATAAATAAAATAAATCTTAAAAAAAAAAAAAGAAGAGCTAAAATCAAAGACCTACCTGCACACTTAAAAGGACTAGGAAAAGAAAAGTAATCTCATCCCAAAGTAAGCAGATGGAAAGAAATTATAAAGATTAGAGCAGAAATAAGTTAAATTGAGAATGAAAATATAATAGACAGAATTACAAAACAAAAAGTTGATTCCATAAAACATCAATAAAATTAATAAATCCTTAACTAGACTGACAAGAGAGAAAAAGTGAGAAGATGCAAATAAATAGAACCAGAAATGAGAGGGGGGACATTTCTATAACCCTACAGAAATAAAAAGGATCATAGAACTATATTATGAACTACTGTAGATCAACAAATTAGACCACATAGATAAAACAAGCAACTTCCCAGAAACACATATCAATCAAATCTGACTTTAGAAAAAAATAGAAGACTTCAACTGACCAGTTATAAGTAAAGTCATCAAAAAAAACCCTAGGACCAGCTGGTTTCACAGGTGAATTCTACCAATCATTCCAAGGAGAATTAATACCAATCCTGATCAAAATCTTCTAAAAAATTGAATAGAATGGAACACTACATAACTCATATACTGAGACCAACAACAACCTAATACCAAATCCAAATAAAGATACTACAAGAAAAGAAAATTACAGACCAATTTCTCTCATGAATATAGCTGCAAATATACTCAAAATACTTGCAAATCAAATCCAACAGCACATTAATAGAATTATACACCATGATCAAGTGAGTTTTATCCAGGTATGCAAGGGTGGTACAACACAAAAAAATGAATGTAATGAACCCCATTAAGAAAATGAAGGGGGAAAAAATCACATAATCATCTTGATTGGTGCAGAAAAGGTATTTGACAAAATCCAGCATCCTTTCTTCATAAAAATAATTAGGAAAATAGCAATAGAGAGAAACTTCCCCAACATCATAACTGGCATATATGAAAAACATACAGCTAAATGGTGAGGTAGTTATTGATTTCTTCTACAATTTCCTCCTTGGTGAAAGACAGAAAGCTTTCCTTCTAAGATTTGGAACAAGACAAGGTCCCACTGTTACTACTGCTATAAAAAATTGTAGTGGAAGTTCTAGTCAGAGCACCAGGGCAAGAAAAGGAAATAAAAGGTATCCAAATTGGAAAGGAAGAAGTAAAACTTTAACTATTTGCAGATGACATGATCCTATATAGAGAAAGTCCTGACAAACCTACAACAAAGTTAGGAGAGTTAACAATCGAATTCACAAACATAGCAGGGTATTAGATCACTATGAAAAATCAGTAGTGTTTCTATACATTAGAAATGAACAATTCTGAGGAGGAAATCAAGAAAAAAATTCCTAGTACAATAGCAAATAAAAGAATGAAATATCCAGAAATAAAGTTAACCACAGATATAAAGGACTTGTACACAGAAATTACAAAACATTTCTAAAAGATATTAAATAAGACCTAAATAAATGGAAGGACATTTCTTGTTTATGGATTAGAAGCTAAATATTGTTAAGATGTCAAGTAACCCAAAATGATTTTCACATTCAACAAGATCCCAATCAAAATTCTAATGGCCTTCTTTGCAGAACTAGAAAAGCCAGTTATCAAATTTATTTGGAAGAGTAAGGGGCCCCAAATAGCCAAGAACATCTTGAAAAAGAAGAACGAAGTTGGACTCTCACTTCCTGAGTTAGAGCATTTATAAAGCTAAAATGTCAAACAGCATGGTACTGGCCTAAAGAGAGATATATTGATCAATGGAATCAAATGAGAGTCCAGAAATAGAGCCTCACATTTCTGGTCTGTTGATTTTGACGACAGCCAAGTCCACTCAACTGGGACAGGACAGTCTCTTCAAGAAATGGTGCTGGGAAAATTGAACATCCATACCCAAAAGAGTGAAAGAGGACTCCTATCTCACCCCTCATGCAAAAGTTAACTCAAATGGATCAAAGACCTAAATATAAGGTACATAAAACTCCTATAAGAAAATGTATGGAAGCGTCTTTACGATCTTGTGTTAGGCAATGGATTTCTTAGACTTTACACCTAAAGCAGAAGCAACAAAAATTTAAAAAATAGATAAATGCATCTCCTCAAAATTAAAAAAAAACTTGTGCACCAAAGCCTTTGGCCGGAAAATGAAAAGATAATCTGCTCACTGGGAGAGAATATTGGAAACTACACATCCAATGAGGGTTTAATATCCAGAATATATAAAGAAATCCTACAACCATCAATAAATAGACAACCCAATTAAACAATGCAAAAACCTGAACAGACATTTCTCCAAAGAGGATGTAAAAATGGTTAAATAGCACATGAAAAGATGCCTAACATCACTAGCTATTAGGGAAATGCAAATCAAAACCACAATGAGATACCATTTCACACTCAGTACAATGGCTACTATTAAGAAAACAAGAAATTACTATTGTTGGAGAGGATGTGGAGGAAAAGGACCACTCATTCATTGCTAGTGGGAATGTAAAATGGTTGCAGCTGCTATGGAAGACAGTTTGTTCCTCAGGAAGCTAACAATAGAATTACTACATTAATTATAGCAATATATTACTTACTGTTATTCTATTATAGACTTATTACTATTCTAACAATGGAAGAATTTTTATCACTGATATAAATGCAGTGGCCACGAGAGGTTCTGAAGGGAGAGAGATGGAAGAATAGGTGGAACATCGGGGCATTTTTTGGACATTGGAATTGTCCTGCATAAATCCCCTATATTTTTTAGATAACATTTAATTATGCTAAAATGTCTTTAAAAAGAAAAAAAATAAAAATAGAATTACCATATGACCCAGGAATCCTGCTACTAGGTATATACCCCAAAGAACTGAAAGCACATATTTGAACACTCATTTTCAAAGCAGCAACATTATTCTCAATAGAAAAAAAACCAACAAAACCAAAAACCCCAAATCCATTAACTAATTATTGAATATGCAAAACGTGGTATATCCATGGTATGTTCCATTATTTGGCAAAGTAAAAGAAATAAATCATATAGTCAAAATATCTCGAACATGCATTATCTGCATTATCTGTAGATTAAAAAAATAGGTTAATGGTTGACTAGGTATCGGGATATGTTGTCGGAATGGGGAGTGTCTGACGATGTGTATGCTCTAGAATGAATTTCAAAGTGCATGTTTGCTTTTAAAAGAAACATACATAAAAAAACATAAGACATAAAATGCATAAAAGATGAAAATAAGGAGAGAGCAAAGATGTATCCAATAATTATTAACAAAAAGGAAGCTGGGGTAGCAACACTGATAAAAGAAAAACAGGTTTACAGAGAAGTATTTGTTTGCTTAATGATAAGAATACCAATTTATCAGTAATATATAAAATAAGAAAATTATATAATCTCATCCACATAAATACAACATGTAGTTAATCAACGAATACATAATACCAAGGACAAATTAATACATTTGTCATTGAAGCAGGAGATTTTAGATATCTCTTAGAAACTGATAGAACATAGATTTATAAAAGTTAGAGAAAATTAATCAACATAATTAACAAGCCTCATCTAAATATCTTAGTCCACCATCAACCATTAAATAATGTGTATCAGTTTTAGTCATCATGGAACATTAGGAACAGCCATGTACATTATTCAAGGGAGGTTTCAACATATTAAAGGATTTATTTCATAAGAATCTTGTTCTTTGTGCACAATGGTTATTTGTAATAGAAACCAACTTTGAGTTGCTAAAAATTCATGATGTTTATAAATTTGTAGGTAAAAAGAATTCGGTGAAATTATGAAATTTTGGAACCATATAATAACAAAAACATGAAATCAAAATATGTAGGATTTTAGGAAGTGATGTTTAGAGGGAAATTATAGGCTTAAACTAATCATTTTTTAAAAAGGATTTAAAATCAGTGAGATAAGCATTCAACTAAAAAATTTTAAAAACTACAAGAAAATAAGTCCAAGGAAGGCATAAGGAATAAAGAAAATAACAGAGGAAAACCAATGAAACAACAAAACCATGACAAAAATAAGAGGGAATGTAAAGAGAATCAAAAGATTAGTTCTCTTTAAATAAAGAAATTAACATCTAAGAATGTGAAGTTCAGCCCCCCCCCCCGAAAACTATTTCTACCAGCCTTAACTTTAAAATGTCTCCTATTCTATCCCAAATATTGTTTAAGAAAAGACTCTGTCTTAAACACCAGGGACGTGCTGTCCACGTGCTCTCATTTGCCACTAACTACCTACTTACTTACCTTGTCTGAAATTTAGCGAGACCTCTTACCTCTTCACAGTACCCTGAATTTTAAATCATTTTTCAGGAGAGATTAATTTATATAATGGTGGCTGTGGAGAACCCATTTTTAATTTCTTTCCTGTTTTCCTGTTGACCTTTCCTACTACTTCTTCACGCAGAAAAATTAGAATATAGCAAAATTAGCATCGATTCTTCAATTTTTTTGGTCGTTTTGTGCTTTAGACAAAAAAAGGTAATGTCAACTTACAAGTGTATAATTTCAATCAATGCTTCAGTATTCATCCTCATTTTAAAAAATCAGTATATTTTTCTATGTAACTCAACATAATTTTCACCCTTAACAAGAGCAATCATAACGTTCCTAAATATTTCTAATTCACACTCGGTATTCCAAGTCTCAAAATTATCTCCATCGTTGTTTGGCATCTGAATTCTTTATAGTCGCATTTGATAATGGCTACGCATTGTACTTGGCATTAAATGTCAAACTTCACCCATTATATTTGCAGGCTTCGCGTGAACGTGGTTAGGTGACACCGTCAAGGGCAACCTTCCCGCCTTCTAAGAAAGGAGACGCAACGAAGCCCCGTCCAGGCGCGGACGCGCAGATTCATGGGAAATGTAGTTCCTCACAGTGCAGGCTGCCGCGCCGCACTCTGGGAAAGAGCCTCCTGGCTCCCTGTGCGCATGCGGATACTCAGCCTCGCCTCCTTACGCCTTTTCTCGTCACGCTGAAAGAGCACCTGGAATCCTAGGGTGCGCGTAGAGTGCATCTTGGTGAGAGCGCGTGGGCCCAGAGGGAAGGGCGGGCCTGTACTCCGGCCAGGGTGGGAGTTCCCGGAATCCCCGGGGCGGGGTGCCCCAACGCCGCCGCCGGGTGGAGGCGGCGCCGGCCGGGTGCAGAGCCGCCTGGAAAGCCCCTGCACAGTGAGGAAGTGTACGTTTATAGTTGACGGTGGAAGTGCCAAACTGCGGACCGCGGGATTGCGAGGACAGCCCCATCGCTGGCGCCCCAAGACCCGTCATCTGTGACCAGGGGCGAAATGAGCAGCCTGGGAAGAAACTGCCCTTGCCTGCAAACGAGAGGATAGGCAGTGACTACTTCGCGACGCTGTTCCGAGAGTTAGGTGAGCTGTCACCCGTTAGCCAAGTGCCAGGAACAAGTGTCAGCACAGGCTTCATTCCCCTGGGGTCGGTATACGCTGCATTTAAAACACACAAGTCGGAATCTCAGGTTGCTGAAGTGATGCTGCGCCTGAGCGCGCCAGCGATTTGTCCATAAACGAAGCACAGTGCCCTTCATTCTCTCACATCTAAGGGACCTTGGGAAGAGGTTTTATTGCGAAACTACAACCCGTTTAAAATAAATCATTTTAGAAATTCCTTGCTCTAAAGCATGGCCATGCCGCTTACTGGGCTTTCTGTGCATTCTCTAGCCAGATGAGGTGAATGGATGAAGGGCACAGCCTGTCTTTTTCTGCTAGGTTAGTTTTAATGAGAGCAGTGCCTTATCTTTTCATATACTTTAATAATTTGTTGGTGTTAGGTTTTCTGTTAATCATTTACATCGATAGAGAAAAGTTTATGTTCGTCCAGTGAAAATCTGCAGGTTTAAGTCTCCATAATAATTTAGTCTTGTGTGCGCAGAGGTTGCAACTTCTACATAGGCATTCCCGTGCCTTTTCAAGGATGGACAAGCTGTATTCCCACAGGAGGCTGCTCCCCAGCTGAGATGCTGAGATTGTTAGGAGGTAAATCTTGGCACAGTGGATAGGTCTGTTCTTTCATGACACCAGCCCTCTGTTGTTCCCCCCAGAAAGCCTTCACAGTTCTCTACACTCTATCAAGAAGCACAGAAAATGAACAGATTTCAGGTGAGCTCTTCATTCATTTTTCACTCCATATTATGGATTTATGAAGTGTATAGGGTCCATACAGTAAATGGAAAATAGAAATAAAAGTAGAGCATGTCAATCTTTAGGTAAAATGATCATCTGTTTCAGTCTCTGTTAAGATGTTTACTGTCCACTGTTGATAGACATCTTCATCAGGGTATGTAATGTCCTTCCTTTTAGCAGTTTGCTAAGATGTTGTTTTAGTCATGTTATGTCCAAATCTAACATTTCAGGGTCTGAGTGTTGGTTCTGCTTTCTGTGCTGGTAGCATACTCTAAATACTGCAAGTTGTAAGAACATAGAGGCAACATTTTGGTGCCTCTTTGTGCAAACCCATTGATATTTTACAAACAAAATTTTTTGACCAGTAATGTACACATATGGTTCTAAGGTATACATGAGGAATCCTATTAGTATCCCTTTCCCTACCTACCAGATGCCCTCTACGTCTTTTATTAGTTCGTCTCAGCCTTTCATGTTGTATTTATAAAGAGACAATCTAATATGAATGTATTCTAATTTCCTCTCCATTGTTAACCAACGGAATACTATATACCTGTTTTGTTTTGTTTTTAATATATTCTGGGCATTTTTCCATGAGTCCTTAATAAGCATCCTCATTTTTTTCAGATACATAGTATTCCAGTTTTTGAAAGCACCAAAGGTTGTTTAATCAGCCTCCTATTGAAAGGCACTAGAGTTGTATGTAATAAATTAGTCCATATGTGTGAAATGATATATAGGTGAAACTGTAGGGTAAAATGGTAGAAGTGAGAATGCATGGTCAGAGTTAAATGCATTTTTCATTTTGGTAAATATGGCACAATTATCCTCCATAGTGGTTAGAACATTTTGCTTTCCTGCATATTCACAGTTTTCGGTAGTTCATATTTCATATATGAGTACCTGCTGCGTACCAGACATTGTTCTGGTCGCTGGGGAGGCAGCAATGAGCACAATAGACAAAATCTCTGTCCTCATGGAGCTTACGTTCACATTTGGGGAAAGAAACAATAAACTTAAAGAAATTTTATGTTGTAATTTGGAATTTGGTCCTTGACCTGGAAAAAATAAGTAGGATAAGTAGTATGGAAAGTGTTGGAAAGCAAGATTTAAGGTTTTTTTTTAATAGGTGATACGATTGTAAAAGTAGAAAATCTGGATGCATATATAGAGTAAATATTAGAATTAACGTAGTTAACAAGGTTGTTGGATACAAGGTCCATATTTTTAAAAAATCAATTTATCTCTCTGCCAGCAACAAGAAATTAAAAAATGAAATCTAAAACATGATATTATCAACCATCAAATATCCAGAATAACTCTCTGTTTCTACCTTTAGCTACCTTACCTCTACCTGAGCTCCTGAAGCATTTCCTGCACCTCATGTACAGACCTCTTTTCATCACCATTTTCTTCAGATGTCTGCTGGATATGTGCAAATTTCCTCCCAAGGGTTTCTGATTGTTCTTTGATTAATTGCTCTGCTACTCATTCATTCCACAGCATATTATGATTCTAAATCATCTTGAGTTTGAGCTTAGATATTTTTCTGAGCTGTCCTGAGAAACCTGCTCCTTTTCCATCTTATGTGTTTGTGTTCGAATGTGGACAACCTTCCCTTGTTTTCCTTACCTGATAACATCCACTTTTTATCTTGCAGAATTTCCTCAAATTTCTTTGCCTTTGATGACAAGCTTCTCTGTATTCCTTGTAATTATACATTTACAGTAGGTTTTATATTTCACCTGAGTTTACTGAGGATGCAGGGTATATAAATGTATGTGTTCAGTCTGTTATCTTGAACTAGAGAAATCATTTGTGCTTGAAATCATCTCTTAATTCCCACTACTCTGCCCAGGTTCTCTTCCTAGCATTAAGGAAACTCTTCTAAGCCTTTTTGCTTTATTCCTTTTCTGCCAAGTATGTTTGTTATCTCAGTTCTGTACTTGGTACCTTTTCTCCTCAGTTGATATGTTCTCTCTTAGCTGGCAGATTCTCTGATACCGCTATTTGTATTAGTTGTACTAAGTCTGCTGTAACAATTTACCATAAACTGAGGGGTTTAAAACTAGAAATTTGGGAAACGGATGTGGCTCAAGCGTTTGGGCTCCCGTCTACTATATAGGAAACCCAGGGTTCAATTCCCAGGGCCTCCTGATGAAAGGCAAGCTGGCCCGTGCAGAGAGCTGGCCCATGTGTCGTGCTGGCCCACGCAGGAGTGCTGGTCCGCACGGAGAGCTGGTGCGGCAAGATGATGCAACAAAAAGAGACACAGAGGAGAGACAATAAAAGATGCAGCAGACCAGGGAGCTGAGGTGGCGTGAGAGATTGAGTGCCTCTCTCCCACTCCAGAAGGTCCCAAGATCGGTTCCCTGTGCCACCTAAAGAGAAGACAAACAGAGAAGAACACACAGAGAGCAGACAGTGAGCGCAAAACAATGAGGGGGTGGGGTGGGGAAGAAATAAATAAATCTTTAAAAAAATATATATAGAAATTTACTGTCTCTCAGTTCAGGAGGCTAGAAGTCTGAAATCAAGGTGTTGGGGGTGCCTTGCTCCCTTTTCAACCACTAGAGGAATAACTATCACCTCATCTAGCTGCTGGGGACCCCAGGTGCTCCTTGACTTATGGCAGCCTAACTCCAGAGTCTGCCTCCATCTTCACATGGCTGTCTTTCTCCGCGTCTGTGATCCTGTGTCTAAATTTCCCTCTTATAAGGACACCAGTCATACTGGATTTGGGACCATCCTAACCCAATATCACATCTACAAAGACTAATCACATCTACAAAGACTCTGTTTACAATAACTTCATGTTCTAAAGTTCCAGGTGAACATGAATTTTGAGGGGGGGGAGGGGTGTCTCCACTTAACCCAATACGCCACCTTAATGAATAATGCCTCCTAAATCCTCATCTTCTCTTTACACCTCCCTTGTGGTTCCAAAGTCATGTAACCAGCCATGCAGGGGGTAATTCCATCTGTATGTTCACAGATACTTTATGGGTACAACATGAGCAGGATGTGCCTCACTGATGCACTACAGCTGGCCTTCCAGTCTCAGGATAAGACATCAACAGCTAGCCCACTGCTGGTGCAGTGTCTCTTGGTCACTACCAAGGAATGAGTGTTTCTTTCCTGGAATTAGATTCATATGCTTCATCCCAATTGCTTTGCCTTCATATAAATGAGCACCTCTCACATTGGCTATTGAAGATACCCTGCACACTTCTAGGGCATTACTCCTGAAATGCAGGTCTGAGTGGGTGAAATACCTCCAGGGCTTACATGTGTCTCTTCATTGATTCC
>JAQZBX010065549.1:0-16156 GCA_029593785.1 Cabassous unicinctus | reverse complement strand
CAAGAAAGCTACTAGAGCTAAGAAACAAATTCAGTAAAGTGGTGGGATACAAAAACAAGATGCAAATATCTGTAGTGTTTCCATATATTAGAAATGAACAATCTAAAGAGGAAATTAGGAGAAAAGATTCCTTTTACAATAGCAACTAAAATAATAAAATATTTAGAATAAATTTAACCAAGTATATAAAGGATTTATACATGGAAAACTATAAAACATTTCTAAAAGAAATTAAAGAAGTCCTAAATAAATGGAAGGACATTCCATATTCATGGATTGAAACACTAAATATTAGTAAGATGTCAATTCTAAACAAAGCAATTTACATATTCAACACAATCCCAATCAAAATTCCAACAACCTTCTTTGCAGAAATGGAAAAACCAATCATCAAATTTTATGAAAGAGTAAGGATCCCTGAATAGCCAAATCATCTTAAAGAAAGAGTGAAGATGGAGGACTCATGCATCCCAAATTTAAAACTTTTTACTGTGTTAACAGTAGTCAAAACAGCATGCTCTTGGCACAAGAAGAGACATATGGAACAATGGAATCAAATTTAGAGTTCAAAAATAGATGCTCACATCTATGTCGAATTGATTTTGAACAAGGGTGCCAAGTCCACTGAACTGGGAAAGAATGGTCTCTTGAACAAATGGTGCTGGGGAAACTGGATATCCATATGCAAAAGAATAAAGGAGGACCCTACCTCACACAATTTACAAAAATAAACTCAAGATGGATCAAAGACTTAATTATAAAAACCAGAACTATAAAACTCCTAGAAGGAAAAATAGGGAAGTGTCTACAGGACCTTGTGTTAGGCAATGGTTTCTTAGACTTTACACCAAAAGCACAAGCAACAGAAGAAAAAATAGATAGATGAGACTTCATCAAAATTAAAACCTTTTGTTCATCAAAGGACTTCATCATGAAAGTAAAAAAAAAAACAAAAAACCTACAGACTGGAAGAAAATGTTTGGAAACCACATATTTGATAAAGGTTTAATATCCAGAATATATAAAGGAATCCTATATTCAACAACAAAAAGTCAAATAATCCAATTTAAAAATGGGCAAAAATTCCAGAGATTATGCTTACTCAGATCTCATTCACAAACTGCCATGGTAAACAAAGCCTCAAACAAATGTGCTCCTGAGGGCCCTCGGAATGTCCAGACACATTAGGAAAGCCACACGGCCTCATGAAATCAACACCCCCCCACCCCCAGTAGGCCCTATCTGGGAATATATGTAAATCTATTTCCCCAATATAATATAGTCATACTCATTTATAAATCCCCTAATCATGATTCTTCTACTCCTTTTATCTGATCATATAATTCTCAATTTACCTGTTATATTTCTCAGAGACTTAAAGTTTTCCAATTGTTCATATACCCGTTGAGCCCTGAGACCCAGCAGATATGCGGTCAACTTCTATTCTCCAGTTCTTTGGGCCTGCCCTGGACAACTAACAAAATGATGAGGACAGACAAGTCCCATGCCACAAAACAAAGAGTGTCTACAACTGCAAGCAACATCTCTTCTCAGCCTGAATCAGACCTTATCCAAAAACCCTCAAGATTAAGGAATGAACAAAAATAGGGGCAGGGGGTGGAGTGTAACCACTGACTAAAGCAGATTTATTGTTGTTTTAAGTATTATCTTGTATTTACTGAGGACCTTGTAACATATGTATAAATAATACATTTTTTTAAAAAATGGAAAATAATGGGCAAAAGACTTGAATAGATATTTCTCCAAAGAAGATATACAAAAGGCCAAAAAATGCATGAAAACATATTCATCAATATCATTAGCCATTAAGGAAATCAAATAAAAGCCACAATGAGATACCATTTCATACCCACTAGAATGGCTACTGTAAAAAAAAGAAAGAAAGAAAATAAATGTTGCAGAGGATGTGGAGACATAGGAACACTCATTCATTGTTGATGGGAATGCAAAATGGTGCAACCACTGCAGAAAACAGTTTGGTGGGTCCTCGGAAAGTTAAGTATAGAATTATCATATGACTCTGGCAATCCCATACTTATATATATACCCAAAAGAATTGAAAGCAGAGACTGGGACAGATATTTGCACACTAATGTCCGATGGCATTTTTCACAGTTGCCAGTATATGGAAGACACCCAAGTGTCCGTAAAGAATGAATAGATAAACAAAATATGGTATATACATACAATGGAATATTATTCTGTGGTAAAAGGGAATGAATTCTGATACACACGACCACATGGATGAATCTTGAAGACATCACATTGAACGAAATAAGCTCAGACAGAAATGGACAAATATTGTATGATCTCACTGATAAGTACTAATTAGAATAAGCAAATTAATGGATTCAGAAACTAGAATACAGGTTACCAAGAGCCAGGGTGGGAGAAGGTAATAGGGAGTTAATACTTATTTGGTAGAGTTTCTGTATGGCGTGATGGAGTGGTTTTGGTAATAGACGGTGGGGATGGTAGCACAGCATTGCCAATGTAATTATCACCACTGAATTGTTTATTTGAATGTGGTTAAAGGGGGGAAATTTGGGGTTGTTTATGTGAAACATAAACTAGAAATAAAACATTTTATTTTGATTTTACAACACAGTGAACCCTAATATAAACCATGGGCTGTACTTAATAGCATAGTTATAATATTATTTCATCAATTGTAACAAAGTTATCACACTAATGCAAAGTGTTAATAATAAGGAAAGTGGTGTATATAGAAAGGATATCTGGGAACTCTGCATTTTTGCAGGATTTTTCAGTAAATTTACAACTTCTTTTAAAAAAATAAGTTGAGAGATCAGGGATATGACAATGCCATATATGGTAAACATAACTGATTGCAAAAGAAGCTACTCAAAAAACATTCTATGGCATTCTATATTCCTTGTTCTATACATTCTTTAAACTTTTTTTGTTTGTTTGTTTTGTTTTTATTTTTTTAGTTTTTCTTTAAACTTTTAAATGAATGAAGCAGCAGAAGAATGTCTTCTAACACATGGAATTTCTTTATGTAATACAATAATTATATAACTAATTTTTGGTTTCAATAACACATTGAAATGTAAAAAACACATTTACTAAATACAAATTTGAAACTATTGTCAATTCCCTATTGGAAAACTGAAATGTTACTATTATGTCACTAAACATTCAATTATAGGCAGTATGCAATCCTCTTGCAAAGGTATTGACATTATTAATAAAGATGTATATTCTAGAACTTGAGCTGTTGGCATAAATTTGAAAATACCCACTTTAAATTTATTTTCTTAGGTCTAGTTTGGCATGATATTTTAAGTCAAATATATTGCAGGACTAAACTCACTGTACCTAATGCCCCTGGAAGCATCAAGGGAATTAAGAAATTCTATGAAGATATATAAAGTGATGATGTTTACAAAAGCATTTATTATTCATTCTAAACAAATACAAAGCTTCTTGATATTGACACCAATTTCTCCAGTGTAGAAATCCTAAGAAAGAGTTAGAAGTGTCATTTTGACTGCAAAGGACAAAATCAAATAATCTTTTATCCAATATTAAATAACACATTTAATCTCTTTGTTTCTACATTAAATACAACACTAGTATCTTTATTCCCCCCCTCCAATATGGCTCCCTCATCTGTCTGCTCGCTGTTTCTGCTTGCTGTTTGAGCTCATTGTCTGTGCTCATTGTCTGCTTGCTGTGTCTACTCGCTGTGTCTGCTCGTTGTGTCTGCTCGTCTTCTTTAGGAAGCACTGGCAAGCGAACCCAGTATGTCCCATGTGAGAGGCAGGTGTCCAACCGCTTGAGCCACATCCTCTCCCTGCTCATCGTGCCTGCTCATTTATGTGCTCGTTGCATCTGCTTGTTGTGTCAGCTAGTGGCATCTGTTTGTTGCATCAGCTTGTTGCATCTGCTCCTCTTCTTTAGGAGGCACCGGGAACCAAACCCGGGACCTCCCATGTGGGAAGCAGGCACCCAACTGCTTGAGCCACATCCACTCCCCACTATTATCTTTAAAAGATTGTTTCCTGGGTGTATACATATGTCACAGCTCATCAATTTATACACTTTAAATATGTGCAGTTTCACATACATCAATTAAACCTCAATAAGCTGTTTTATTTTTCCAAAAAAAAAAAGAGTAAAGCTAACAACACTGAAATATTATGGCTTGTCTAGTACAGTGCTTCTCAAAATTTAATGTGCACATGAAGCACCTGGGGGATCTTATTATAAAGAAGTTTCTGACTCAGCAAATCTGAAGTGGAGCCTGAGAGTCTGCATTTCTAACAGGCTCCCAGGTGATGCCTTGCTCCTTGCTTGAAGAATTACAACTTGAGCACAGCAACTCTCTAATAATATATACTCAAAGGAAATGATGAACATGGTTTGAAATATGATAGCAATGGTTCATTGATGTATGAGTATCTGAAAACCCTAGGTTATTTTCTAAAAATCTAGTACGAATCCTGTTGAATTATTGCAATATATTTACAGCAATAATTTAGTTAACACAGTTCCAAATACTTTTGGAGCTCTCAGAAGATTTTTCTTTTTCAGTAGCCATTGCCAGTGAGAATGTAGCCTTTCAAATTAAAATGTATTAGAACCACTTATAGTCTACAATGTTGCAAGAAAGACTGTCAAATCTGTTGACTATCTGGGAAAAAACTAAGCATCCGAGTCAGTAAGCACTACAATAGTCGTAAAAATTGCATGATTTTTTTAACTGATTGTTATTTTTATACTATTATTTAATCATGACTCTGAATTCCCAATTCTTCTGATTACAATTTTGAACTTTCTAAAATTTCATACTAAAACATGAATTATATAATTTATTTGGAAGATTTTATATTGACTTTACATATGAATTTTTTGGTAATTATTATTGAGAAATAATATGTGAACTTACAATCTTTTTCACTCATAGGTGCCATATGGGCAAACAGCAATTCTGAGTGAAGGTGTGAAGAAATAATTGATGAGCAAATTGGATTTTATTCTGAAGGCTATGGGAGCCCACTGAAGGATATTAAGCAAGTGAGTGACGTGATTGGATTTGTGATTTAGAAAGATTCAATTGGCAGGAGTGAGGGTGAATAGAAATGGTGGATCCAAAAATCATGTGGGAGGCTTGGCAGAAAACTACAGATGAGAGCTGTAGGAGAGAACTGAATAAGAAATGATGCAGTTGTAAACTAAGGCAGTAGCAGAAGAAGAGTGAGAAGAGAACGGATTTGAGAAATAAAGGAATATTCATCATAGGAGCAGAGAGAAAAGCCTGAGGGTCATAAAAATGTATTACGAATTCTTCACAATCTAATTATATCACAAAATTGGCATTCATAAGTATGAATATGCCATTAATATATATCCATTTCTGAATATATTCCCTATGTCCACCATCTGCCCGCCCATCAGTCTGTCACCTCTCTGGGTTCACGAGCTGGGCTTGCCGTGTCTGTCAACTTCCCTCCCTAATTTTCTCCATTTCCCTCTTAACAGGGAGTTAAAGCAGGAGCAAATTGCATATTCCCTGAAAGCTGTTAGGAATTAAGTAAAACTAGTCAACTAAAATGTCACAGAAATCATCGAAAGTTGTTAAATCGAGTCCATCTAATATGGGTTATGATTGTAAACTTTATTAATAGTAACAAGAATCAAGTAAAACTAAGTAAAAACAATTCTGTCAATTGGTCATTTGGTGAATTGGTCTGCTTCTGCAAGATCTAGGCTGGAAACTTTGCAGTGTAGGACTGAAGTAGGTGGAAGAAAGGGTCATAGGAGTTTGAGGAACCATGAGATTAATATCAAGAAGGATATTAATGTTGCCCAGAAAGTTGAAAGGAATATAGAAGAGGGGAAGCTGGTGAGCAACAGGGAGTGGGAGGGAGTGACCACTGAATGAAAGGGGTGACCAGGAGTCACTAGATTATAGCAACAAGGAGGATAATGCCTTAAGCTCCTAAATTGGTAGGGTTTGGGAGGAGGAAGGAGAACTTGTTTGAAGCAGAACTGGAGAAGAAGAAGGGGACTCACCTGCTCTCAAGACCTGGGGTATGACAGGAAAGCAACTCCACTTGAAAGAATTGGAGAAGTGATATCCTCAGGGGGAACCCACATTCAATCAAGGCAATTAGGGGAAGGAAACAATTGAGATTAATTTTTTCAGAGAACCAGGGGAAAGGCTTGAAAAGAGGGAAGGGGTGGAAACTAATGGGATGATCATAATGGATTGAAGAACTGGAGATGATGGATGACAGGACTTTGGGGGAAGGCTGAGGTGACTGGTCATGCTTGGACCCTTGTGGGTGTGGTGGCTGCCACTATGGTATTGGTGGTATTGGGGGTGGCAGAGTGAAGTCCTCCTACATCTTGTGAGTCTTTAGGTGATCATTTCAGTTCAAAGGGTCTCCATATTTATAGTTATAAAAGGAGGACAGTTGAATGTTCATAACAGTACTATTCATAATGGCCAACAAGTCAGCTGATGAATGGATAATTGAAATGCAGTATATACATTCAATGGAATATTATTCAGTGAAAAAAGGAATGAAACACTGAACATGCTACAACATGGATGAAACTTTTACATATGCTGCTAAGTGAAAGAAGCTAGTCACAAAAGATCACATATTGTATGATTCCATTTATTTTAATATCTGGAAAAGGAAAATCTATAGACAGACATTTTAGTTTGCTAGGATGCTGAAAAGAGATACCATGAAATGGGTTGGCTTTAACAATGGGAATTTATTAGCATACAAGCTGACAGCTTTGAAGCCGTGAGAATGTCCAAATCAAGGTGTCGTCAGGGTGATGTTTTCTTCCCAAAGCCTGGATGCTGGTGAACCTTGGCTCCTCTGCCACATGGCAAGGCACATAGCGGCATCTGTTGGTCTCTCCCTTCTCTTCCAGGTTCCATTGCTTTCAGCTTCATGCTTCTGTGGCTTTCTCTCTCTGTGTTCATGGTGTTTATAAAGGACTCCCATAAGAGGATTAAGACCCACCTTGGCCCATGCCTTAACTGAAGTAACCTCATGGAAACCTACTTAGAATAGTTTTACGCTCACAGGAGTGGATTAGCTTTAAGAACATGATTTTCTGGGGTATATACAGTTCCAAACCACCACAATAAAAAAGTAGATTAGTGGTTCCCTATGGCTGGGAGTGGGGTTAGGGAAAGCCTAGTGATTGCTAATGGGTACCACATTTCTTCTGGGGGCGATGAAAATATTCTAAAATTGATTGTGGTGATAGTTGCACAACTCCGAAAATATACTAAAAACCAGAGTTGTACACTTTCAATGGGTGAATTGTATGGTATGTGAATTATATCCCAATTCATAAATGCTCCTATTCTAATCAAACAAACTATTATGGATGTGAGGATACTTTGGAGACCAAAAAGCACCAAGCTCCCATGAGATCGCTATGACAAGTCCTGGGGACAGTTTCTTTTGCGGCTTAAAGAAAAGGGCTAATATTTTGGGCATGGTCTAATTGACTTACTGAAGCCATGGGGGCAGACCATGTGGCCTTAAGGAATTTTTATAATTGTAATTCTGTGAAAGAATATCATGTAAGTTTTATTCCACTTGTTGTCAGGATTCCCCTGCAGATTCAGTTTTCTACACAGGAGGGCGCTATCCACCAAATAACAACTTGTTCATTGCTTCTGGAAATGTGCAAATATAATCTCAGGAAAAAATGAAACAAAGTATCATCAAAGACATTTGAAAGTCCCATTAATATATATGAATTAATATATATGAATTTTATTATGAGTGTGCATAAAATATCTGGAAAGGCACATAACACAGGTATTGACAAGGGTAAGAGGAAAACAAAATAACAAAATAAAATTTTTAAAAAAGTACAAGAAAGAGTGAGAGGAAGATGCCTTACTCTTTAACAGGGGTTCTTAACCTTTTTTGTTCCACGGACCCCTTTGCCAGTCAGGTGAAAACCACGGACCCCTTACTAAGCCCACATTACACTGTGTATTATTTAATAAATATATCACACCCGCACCAACACATCCCACAAGAATAAGTTTTTTTTTGCATTTCAATTCAAGGTCACAGACCCCTTTTTAAGAATCCCTGCTCTATACTCTTTTATGCATTTTACTTTTTGAACCATGTAACTGTTATTTATTTAAAACATTAAATAGAAAAAAATCCTTTCAAGGAAAATTATTTTGTGCTATCATTTAGACTAATATGAAATTGTGAAAAGGATGTGGAGAATATATGCCAAATAAAAAGGGATTATTCAAATGTTTTTAAAAATTCACCTAATAGCTTGTAATTGAAAAATACATTCTTCTAATGAACTGAAGGATTTTTGCGTGTAGTATTCATTCTTACCATTTTATTCCTTTCTCACTTCCTTCCTCCTTCCCTCTCTCTCTCCATACCTCTCTTCCTTTCTTCTTTTATTTTTACCGGATGCCTGGGTTCTTAACAAGGGGTCTGTTGGCTTGAATTGTAATTCAAAAAAACATTATTCTTGCGGGGATGTGTTGGTGCGGGTGTGATATATTTATTAAATAATACACAGTGCAGTGTGGACTTAGTAAGGGGTCTTTGTTTTTCATCTGACTGGCAAAGGGGTCCATGGAACAAAAAAGGGTAAGAACCTCTGTGATATAGGAAAGATAATTTAATTGTTTCATAATTTTTAACTCTACATTATCAAACTGTTCAATAGAAAGGCTGAAAGAATAGTACAATAAATACCCGCCACATTGATTCAACAACTAATGTTTTTCTTTATTTGCTTAAATCTTCCTCTATTTATGTGTGTGTGTGCATTTTCATATAATTTTTTCAGATGCCCTACCCCTAAATATTTCAGCATGCATCTCTTCGATGACGTATATTAAACTACATTTCCATCATAATATTATTACACCTGAGACAATTAAGAGTAATTATCTGATATCATTTATTATCCAGTCCATATTTAAACTTTCCAATTTGCACCTAAAATGTCTTAAATTGCTTTTTCTCCAAGCCAAGATACCATCAACGTTTAACAATGTCTCTTTAGTCGCTTTTGTTCTACAACATTACCTCACATTATATTTTATAACTTTGACTTTTTGAAGAGACCAGGCAAGCTGTCTTATAGGGATGTCCTATATTTTGTTGGATTGTTTCCTAATGGTGACATTTAAATCGTTTCTCTGTCTTCTGGAAGTTAGATTCAGGTTTGAAACTTTTGGTGATAGTTTCTTTTTAAACTTTTTTGTTAGGAAGTAAAACACACAGAAGTGCACAAAATAAAAATATGCAGCCCAATGAATATCACAAAGTAACACACCTACGGAACCAGCATCTGGGCCAATAAATAGAACATTGGCAGCATTCCAGAAGCCCCTCAGATGTCAGCTCCCAATTATCAACCCCTTAGTAATACATAATCCCCACTGAACATAATCAGTCATTTTTTATGGAAATTGATTCTTTAATTTCTTTATAATATTACCACCTCAGCATGCATCGAACATATGGTTTAGTAGTTTAGTTTTCCCTGTTTTTGAACTTAATGAGTCAAATCATATGTTAAGTATTTTTTTATATATAGCTTCTTTAATCAGCGTTGTATTTGAGATTATCTATGTGCTTGTGAGTGGCTGTGGTTTATTCATTGACATAACTAATTGTAAGAATATAACATGATCTATTTATCCTTTCCATAGTTGATAGCCACTGTTTTGCATGTCTGGTTTTTATAAATAATACTGCCTTGAACAATCTCATCTATTTCTCTTGGTAGATATGTGCTATTGGCTCCGAGAATACACTACCATAGCTGTGGACCTAGAATGAGGAATCCCTTGCTGCTTCTGCTGGATGCACACTGTTAGATATAACAACATTGATGCTTTACACAGGATTCTGTCTCTTTCCGTAGTCTCTAAGTTTGTGTTAATTACAGGCAGAGTTGTAGCTGCAAGGAAGTCTGGGAAATGTAGTTTTTATCCTTCCAGCTTCTGAAGTACAGGACAGCACTCTGGATCAGCTGTTAAGCAAGCCTGTCTTCTTCAGACCCCTTACTTCTTTGATGATTATCCATATAAGTTTGTTAATTGCATTATTGACTTGACACTGATAAATATGAAGATTGTACAGAATTTTCTCTGCCCAGCCTGATCTACCCTCCACCCTTCTCTGCCTTGCTATGTGCCCTCTATGTATTTAATCTCCTGGGCTTCAAGGCACTCTGGATGCTGGCTGGTTTTAGCCGATGGCAAGTACTGAAAGAAGACTAGAGAGTGGGAGAGGTTTGGTAGTGATTGTGTCCATCCACCTAAGACCAAAGCGTCTTTTGGGTCTTTTCCACCAGGTAGAGCTGGGTGTCAGTAACAGTTCCCTCCACTTGCCCATTTAGGCCTAGTGTTGGTAATGGTTTCTTCCTGTTGCTAGTCACTTACTGTACTAATGTTGCTTAAACAGCTTTTGTTGGATTTCTTAACCCTACCATCATATATGAAATGGTTTCCTTTATTTGACTCTTTTCAAATACCCATTTGAATGTGGCACCTTTTCCTGCTGGGAATGTGACTGATACAATGATGGTTAAGCTAGTTTTTATTCTGAGGTGCAGACAGCCAAGTAGATAAGATGTAAGCATAGCCATCACAAAAGCTAAATATGAAAAATATGTGAAGAGTGTTACCAATTTTATGACTTTCAGAGGGAAGAGCTGTGACCCCTGAGGGGCTGAGGGAAATCTTCATAGTTATTTAAACTGGAATGGCAAGGTTGGAGAAAATAACCTACCTACCTCACAGTATTGCTATGAGGATTAAATAAGAATATATATAAAACAAGTGTCTCAATAATTGTTGAACAGGTTTGTAACTTTTTCATATATTGTAGGTTTAGAAATGTCTCCTAACTTCCTGTGGCCTACTCTTCCCATCCTATGGCTTGTTATTCTGACATTTTAAAGTCCTTAATTCTCAGTGTACTTGAATTCAACTTGGTTCTCAAGGCCCTCCATTTTCGGCCTCATCTCTTGATAGTCAACTCTGACTTTGTGATAGTCAGCCTCTAAGATGGCTCCCAGTGATCCTTACTTCCCGGTATCCATGACTTTGATTCCCTCAATTCATCCCACAGTGAATCGGGAGTGGACTGTATGACTCATTTGAGCAAAGCAGAGATGATAGTGTGGAACCCCGAAGGCTAGATCATAAGGGGCATTGCAGCCTTTATTTAGTCTCTTTTTTTTTTAGGAGGTACTGGGGATTGAACCCAGGACCTCGTACATGGGAAGCAGGCACTCAACCACTAAGCTACACCCGCTCCCCTCTACTTGGTCTCTTGATCAATAGTTCTGGGAGTAACCAGTAGCTCTGTGAAGAAGTCCACGAGAAGAGGCCTCCCACTAGCACCAACTTGCCAGCCTTGTTAATGGACCACCTTGGGAGCAGATTCCCCAGCTGATTTGAGAAGACTCTCATTAAAGACTCTGGGCCAGAATTACTCAGAATATCTGATGACTAATATTGTTTTAAGCCAGTACATTTTGGGTTCTTAGGTAGCATTAGAGAACTAATTCAATCTTCAAGACCCTCCTCCCATGACAGTTTTCCTTATTCTGCCTTTTTTCTTCTTTTTACACATTTTCTCTAAACAAATAGCAATAAAAACCCTCATTCATATTGTTCTCTTCTGGGATGCCCTCCTTTTCCTCTGTAGCCTATTAAAATCTTGCCAGTCCTTCAAAGTTCAGGCCCATCTCCAACTGCAGAAGGCCTTTTTTGATGAACTTTCAGGCTCATAGTTTTTACAAAGTCAAATAAAAATTAATTTTAGAGGTATGTATTTTACAATCAAATGGGAAATATAAAGCAAGGGTAACTAAATAAGTGTGCTAAGGTTATAGCATATGACAAGCGTCAAGATTACAACCCAAATGTTGCAAATGAAATTCTGTTCTTAACAGGACCTGTTACCCCATCAGTAAGAATACAATCATTTTCCTGCTCCTCTCAGCATACTGATTTTTGCCATGGAAGATGCCCATTTATGACTCCTGGAAGACAAAAAGTTATGGCCAGCAGAAGTGGCAACATGTTTTACTCTCAGTAAAAGCCTTTAGAAATTCATCAAGACAAATTTTAGGAAAGAAAAATATTTTGGAGTAAACACAGCCAATATATTTGAAATTAAACCTCAAAATTATTGTTTGGTCTGTAAGAGACATTCAGACGAATGAATTAATACCTATCTGAGAAAGTGGGCTTTCGTTGGATTTGATTTTTTTTTCTTTACCACAATATATCCCACACATTAAGTAAACCAAATGTTCTGGGCACCACATAGATCACAAAATCAGAAACACATTGAGCTAAGAGTTAATCACCTATAATTCCATGTAAATAATAGTAATAAAATCCCATCTAATGAAATATAGAAACACAGGTTTGGAAACTAATTTTCTATAGTTTGTTCATTTATTTTATTAAAAAAATAATTTTGCATAATGTTAAAACAGGGTATCTAAGGGGAAATATTACCTGATCACAATAAAACGCCTCCCATCACTGACAGTTCTTAAACGTGCAATAACACACACAGAATTTCCAAGGTTTTCTGAATTATTTGTGAAATAATTTATTCTCCATAAGGACTATCGTAACAAAACTGCAGTTCAAAAAGTGTTTCTGTCAGAGGAAGTAGTCTTTTCCCCAGAGAAGTTATATGCAAATACCCAGAAGTTTCACCATTTACAAGATGACAGAAAGGTGAGAAGAGAACGACCTCAGAGAATATAACCTTACCCTCCCAAAACTTTCCAAATAAGATTTAATGACAAGTCAGAGCTGAAAAAAGCTGAGCTGAGTGGACTAAAGGACTGACTTATGGCAATTCTCGGGGTTTTAATGAAGTACTGGAGGTTTTTGAAAGCTCATAGTAATGAAAAAGACCAGACAGTTAATAAACTGTCATGTGTTATGTAAAAAACAAACAAACAAAAACCCTATTTTCTGATGGTAAACTTTAACACAGGCCCTTATTTAGTTGTCATTTTACTCAATGAAACAATGGTAACACTTGGTAAATGGAAGAATATGACAGGCATATGATTGTGGTGACAAGAGTCTCAGAAGTCTTTTCTATTTAAAGCATGACTATTACATCATAGCATGGTTTAATGAGCTCTTCGTTCCAGAAAAACGAGTGACTCTATAGAAGCAGGACTAGGAAGTATTATAGTTAATGATGGAATTAGGTTCTTGGTACAAAGGAAGAGTTAGAAATATAAATTTCCAACTGACAATTTCAGTATCCAAATTATTTATTTAAGGTCTTAAAACCAAACTGAAAAATTTTATTTGGTAGCAGAAAACATCTACAACTGCATCTTTAAAAAAGAAGATGAGCAAGAGGAGAAAATAAATTTATACATGAGATTTTGCTGTTGAAATTTGGCGTTTATCAACAACCAATTTAGGTTACAAGAATTCATACAGAACCATATGCCTTATTACCTAAGGAAAGCAGAAGCTATGTTTATTCCACCACTAATCAGTTTGTTGAAACTTGTGATAGAGACTACAATGAACCTAAAAAAATATGGAATAGAAGACAAACTAAGTTATTTCAAATTGTAGTAATATATAAACATATTTAGACAGACTAAATGAGCAATTATCTCAACAACCATGACAGGTGATTTCTCATCATAACAAGTGCCTGATGTCTACAATATTCATTTACACCATGGCTTTTCATCCCATAGTTGTCAGTTTTTAAAGCTATATAAAAATTTACATAACATACTAAACATTATTGAGAGTAATTATAATAGGATCTATGTCTCTATGCATCCACTTGATTTGCTCATAATTTATAATCTCTGTCACTGACTTGATTGCATGCACGACACTGGAGAACAAGACCTACTAGAATGACCCAAAGGTAGGAATAGGAAGGATCAGCCCATCTCACTGTTTCTAAAACTCTAAAGGACTGTATTCATTCCAAATACTAACACCAACACTTTCAAAGGGCCGAAATAAAGAGGCACCAAGAGTGTTTGGGAAGACTCAAGAATTACCTTGTCTATTGTAAAATGTACATGCACAAGTAGTTAACATTTCAACAAAATACTACAAATACAGTTTTCCCTGAAGAGGGAAAGCAGACAACTTCCCCTTAGCAGAAAAAGTGAAACAAACCCTGGTGTTCAAAAACAATTTCCAGTTTAAATACATCTATGAAGATTGTGACCCCTACTAATAATCCAGAAGAAATGATAACTTATAACATGAATGTACAAGTATAGATGTATTTCCCTGACAAAATTGTTCTATGATTTAATACAATGTTTTATATATATATATACACACACACAAACACACACTCATAGTACCTTTATGTGATTCTCTAAAATGCTCACAGTTGCTTGTATGGTATTGATAAAAATAAAGATAAAAACTTATAAAGTAGAGAGTACATAAAAACATCTTTATTAGCTTACTAAGTGATATACCCTAGGGGTTGAAATAGCTTAAACTTTTCAAGTTTGAATTCTGAAAGCAGAACTATGCTTTGTTATTCAAACTTTCATAAAATTTTACAGTTTTTCAAAATAAGGTATAAAAGTTAGAGAACATCAAACGTGGGGGAAAATACTTCTAATTTGAAACATCACACTGTCACATGGTTATGAAGTGGTTTTCAACCCTTGCCCTACTGATACCTTTACATTCCAAGGCTAGTTAGTGACATATTAAAAGGATATGATTAAAATTTTGTTTTTAGAAGTGCATATTTTAAAAACTTAATAAAAATGCACATTCTAATGTGTTACATACCTCTTTTACTATATTGAAGACTAGTGATGTATTGACTTCCATTATTAGGATAATTTATTTTTGTATAGTCCTTGGAATACAACTTCATCTATCTTTATTAAAGAATCTACCAAGGTATGTATTTAAAACCTGTTACTATTGGCAATTATATCTGTGTGAATCAAAATTTTCTTGATAGTATGCAAATAAAACAAGGAGCAGAAATAAGTTACTGAGGTTTCACCAACTAGTTGTAACCCCAATTTCACATTTGTGTTATTCAGAACTCTTATTATTCTTAGTAATGGATTCAGATAAGTAAACATTATAAATGTGTACTCAAAATACATTTATCCCTGGAGCGTATGTGGCTCAAGCAGTTGAGCACCCGCCTCCCACATGGGAGGTCCCGGGTTTGGTTTCCGGTGCCTCCTAAAGATGACAAGCAAGTGCAATGAGCTGATGCAATGAGCAGACACAATGATCAGGGAGATGTGGCTCAAGCTGTTGGGCACCCGTTTCCCACATGGGAGGTCCCAGTGCCTCCTAAAAGAAGATGAGCAGACAGTGAGCAGAGCAGACACAACGAACAGACAGACGAAGGAGCTATCTCAGGGGGGTAAAAATACATTTATCCTGATAAAATGGACTTTTTAGGCTTTATGTATTAGAGTTACACGTAAAATTTCATTTATGGAATGATTCTCCTGCTAAAAAATATTTGGAAAATACACTACTTCATAAGAAATTGACTTTTAATTTAATTTGTGAATATAATGTTTAATGTGATTTAGTTTTCTAAAGCAAACTGCTTTTCTAATACATTCCAATTCTTAAATTACCCAGCTTGAGAAAATTCTACAAACTGGTGTGCTGCAGCTCTTCAGAAAATGTTGAATAACAAAAAATTAAGGCAAAATCACACCAAAAATACTCATGATTGCTTTAGTCCATTCTGACAGGCAGTTTTAAGACACAGTTTTTTCTTTTGAATTTATCATATGTTTATTGTTGTGTCTTGAACCTCAAGAAATCTTCATGCTCCAGGTAACACAATTTAGCGTCTTTACGTAAACTGTGTTGTGTTTTTAATTGTTTAGGCACATTTCAATGACTTTAATTTTTATTTTGTGGTTTCATTATAAAACAGCTTACACACCAAACTCAAACAATCTTTTTTATTTAAAAATCCACCTCAAAATTCATTTCTGGGTTTTAGTTTTTGTTGAAAAAGAAACAAACATTAAATGCATCAAATGTTACTAGTCTACAATTCATCTTGCTATGAACATTTTTAGTTTGTGGATTGGG
>JAQZBX010065548.1:0-16281 GCA_029593785.1 Cabassous unicinctus | reverse complement strand
ACAGGAAACAGCTCCTAAAGGAACAGATGTTTTCCACAAGGCAGGGAAGGTTTATCAATACTGGGGTGATTAGGCAGTTTGAGGAAGAAAGATGCCATGGCAGGCTTCTGGAAAGACAAGTTAGAATCCTAGTGTAAGATCCACTGAGCAGTCACCAGTCACAGGAGCTTGAAGTTTTAACTCTTTAGGGATCCTGCTACTAGTTGGAGACAGGGAAAGTGCTGGATGGATTGGAGAATAAAATACAAAGTCATATATGCTACAACTATGCAGACCTCAACCCCATAGTGATTAAACATGGGCAGTGAGTTTCCTTTTAAACATGCACACCCACAGTGCATGGTGTCACAACTCAGCCCACAGGTCCTGGCACATTTAATGGCTTTCAGAGCCACAGTGGGAGTTTGGGTGATGCTATCTTGCACCTCTGTCTGAGGGGACAAACTACTGACCACAGTAATTAATCCAAGTCCAGTTAGGCCTATGTTCCCTTAGGCCCAGCTTGTGGCAAACTGGTGCCATCACTAAGGAAAATTGGGGTCTCGGCTGAGTATATTTGTCACCAAGATGAACCTCCTGTAAATACAGGGAGACTGTCCACTGCACTTGAAACTGTGTGGGCTCTGTGAGTGCTGTGGACAATAGAAGAGGAAGCAAGACTCACAATGCTGGTTTGTAACTCAGAAGGTGAGAAACTGGCGCTTTCCACTTTCTGTCTCTTGGATCACTATTTTTGGGATTCCTGAGCCACATGTAAGGAGTCTGATTACCCTGAGACCACCATGCTGCAGTGGCTATTAGCATGTGTCTGGTTGACAGGACCAGTTGAGTCCATCCTTCCAGTCACCCCTACAAAGGCAGCAGACATGTGAGTGAAACCATCAGGGCTTATGGAACATGAGCAGATACCAGTTGAATTCCATCAAGTGACCCTGGTTCAGGCCATGTGGAAGAGAAAAGTCATCTAGATGAGCCTTTATATTCCTATGATCATTCTTGGTAAGATGGGATGTTGTACACAAAGTTATATCTAATGCAAATATATACAAAAATGTGTATAAATGTTAATGGCCAATTATTTGTCAATTATATGTTTGCTCCATTATAACTTAAGTAATAAATATAAATTCATTAAAAGATATGAAAGAAAACTGAGGACCAAGTTCCTAACAGATCAGGGTATACATACATACACGCATTGCATATGTGTATATATATCTTATATATAACTTATATATGAAATATGCTTTGAACATATCAGTGGGTTTCCTGAGAAAATGTTTGCCAATGATTATCACATAGAATTGGGAATGGGATATCATGTATCATTGGGATTTTCATTTTCACAGTACATGCTTTTCATTTTATGGTGCAACTCCGTTGTCTTCTAAAACACCAAGAGTAGGAATTAGGGAAAATCCAGAGAGCAAACGAGGTCCTGAAAAGTTCATCTTGTCCTGCCCTTATATGGGCTGCCTCATGAAGCATGGCCCCAGAATCCCTATCCCATTCATAAAATGACTCCATTCCCAGCTTGACACCATGACAATTTACACCAAAATACCTAGACATTCTCTAAGAAAACCTCAGGATTTATCCATTCATGCTATGTCTCATCCAGAGGACTGAACCTTCACAGTCATTCATCAACACACAGACTGATCTCCACAAACAACTGTGCATCCTTGTATCTGACCCAAACCCATCCTGTCCCTGCCTCCCAAACTTTCCACAGGGCCTTCTTGACTCCTCTACCAGCAGTTTCTGAAGGTTCCTTTCCTAAGTGCTGTCAATTTTCCTAAATACTGTCATTTTCCCATTGAGTGGTTGGAAACTATCTAGCTTAGGGATTTCCAGTGCACACTACTCAAAGAAATTCAGTCACACTTTAAAGAATAATAGAAATCAAGTGGTGAGAAGACCTAGGAATAGAGGGAAAGAGGGAGAAAGCTTTTCAGGCCTTAGAGACCCATGACTGGTCTTCCTCTTTCAAAGGCAGCCAATCACTAGAGAAAGCAAAGAAGAAGCTCATGAGTTTCAAGTTGGAGGGATGTGAGGTGCTGACAAACATCTTCCTCAGATATTGAGCAGCCCTTCTCTTTCCCTCCTATTTATTGATATTTTCTATTTTTAAGAAGCTTTAGATTACATAAATATTACATAAAAATAAAAGGGATTCTCATATGGCCCACTCCTTCCCCCTCCCAGACTTTCCCACATTAACAACATCCTTCATTAGTGTGGTACTTTTGTTACAATTGGTGAACACATATTGAAGCATTGCTACGAACATTGGACTATAGTTTACATTATAGTTTACATTCTGTCCCACACAATTTTGTAGTTTATGACAAAATATAATTTGGCCTGTATCCATCACTACAGTGTCATGCAGGACAATTCCAATGTCCCAAAAATGCCTCCAGATGACACCTATTCTTTCCTCTCCCATCCCTCAGAACCTCTGGTGGCCACTGCCTTTATATCAATGATGAGAGTTCTTCCATTGCTAGAATAATAATAAGTCCATATTAGAAGAATAAGTCTCCTTTAATCCATTGTTCATTCCCCAATTTTGAGGACTTTGGGATGATGATGCTCACTCTGCTTCTAATTGAGAGGGACCTTAGATCCCATTGGCCAGATGGATGGAACTACCTTGCTTGATGTAGCAGACACTCTCTGTTTCTTGTTAGTTGTCCTGGGTGAGGCCAATGAAGTGGAGAGTAGGTGTTGCATCACATCAGAAATTCAAGGCTGAACTGGTACATGGATAGACAAAAAGGTTTAAGTATTTGGGACACATATTTATCAAGTATAGTGCTAGAAAGCCTACTTGTTTCTCAAATGTGTCCTCTTCTTCAGCCAAACTCAACATATAAATTCACTATCTTCCCCCCAGTATGGGACATGACTTTCTGGGCTGAGCCTCTGGACATTGAGGGATTATTACCAAGCACCAAGTAGCAATGTCTCTGGAAAAAGACCTTGACCAAAAGGGGGAAATAATAAATATAAATGAGATTTTATGGCTAAGAGATTTCAAAGTGAATCAGGAGGTCATCCCAGAGTTATGTTTATGCAAACCTCAACAGGATCTTATTGACTGCCACAATAAACAGTGTCTCAAATAGTGCTGCTCCTGAGGACTCTAGAGACATCCAAAAGCTATAAGAGAGGCAGCCAGCTCTTGAATTCAGCACCCTGTCAGTGGGCCTTACATTGGAATTTATGTTCCTCAATGTAAGAATTAGACTAATTTATAGGTTCTCTACATATGGCTCTTCTGCCCCTTTTATTTGTACCTCCTTGTTTGATCTGACTTCTGCAGCCAAACTCTGATCCCAAACTCCTGATGAGGTCCAAGGTGATGTTTACATAACATACAATGTGAATAGTAGCAGTAGAGTGCAACAAGGTTCTGGGTACAGAAAATAGGATTATTTCATCTGTATAGCCCTATTTTCCTGTATGCAAGAATGATGTAATACTGTAACCAGAATTTTGAGGGAGTCTTTTTGTGAACAAATATTCTAAGTTGACATGTTTTGTGATTTAAATCCTCCCCCAGTGTTGCTGGTCTCTCAGTGGATTCTGGTAATCATGACTAGGTACAAAATTATAGAGAGTTTCCTAAAATGCAAATTTCTATTTATCTGTAGAACAGGTAGTTCCTTGATTCTCTTCTTGTATAGTCAAATCTCCTGTTATCTTGTTCTTTTTTTCTCATATTTTTGATTATTGGACCATAATATCTTCTTCAGAATATAATTCAGATGAAAGAATTAATATTTAACTTAGCTAAAATAATATATATTCACATCTTAACATGAATTTTTAGTTATTTCAAGATCATTCAATTCATGTAAGCAAATGAAGAGAACAATGTAAAAATTAAATGTATATTTACAATTGTTATGCACATTTTAACTAAGGAATTCATTTACATAGGTACTTTTTCTTATTATGGATTAATTTTATCATCTCCTTCAATGAAAGAACAATTGATTTTGGCTTTGAAAGGAAACAGCATTCTTCAGGGGCAGGAAGTGGGAATGAGCAAATCAGGTCAGGGTGAAAGGAGGGTCATGTAAGGGAGAAAGTAGCATGTCTACTTCCCCAATGCTGGAGTTCATTTTTCTAGGGTGGCTCTTTAACATCAAAGCTATGTTTTTGACTTCATTTATATTTTTCTAAGCTGTTTCTAAGATTCATGGGTTGACCATAATTGTTTAAATGACTCTTTAAACTTCTACTACTAGAGATATTATTTTTATTACCAGATGATTTATTATTTTATTTCATCTCCATTCATGTTAGGAAATCTAAGAAAAGATGGCTATGCCTAAGTTAAATTTCTCTTATTCTATATAGTCCCTTTTCATCAAACTATCTATATAGTACTTTGTTTTTCTCCTGTATTCATTACTTTACAAATTACATCACCAATAAGTGTCCAGCTTTTACGAAACCTGAAGGAGGAATGGCCTTTCACCAAGTAAAAAGTAGGAAATGAGTACATAACGTTAGAATGTTGCCATAGGATAGTTTAATCAAAAAAGCATATATATATAACAGAGGGCTTGTGGGATTTATCTGGAGAGTGTTTTTAGGAGCAAAGTTTCTGTTTCAATTTTTTTGTTTTGTTTTAAATTTCAGGATAATCTCTCCATTTTCATGCTCACTCCATGTTTACCACTACTTTTACCTTCAGATAACCTTCATATATTTTCCTAGCATGGTGCATCTATTCCTTTTTTTCCCCAAGTCCATTCAATTTAGCTTCCTTCATGAATTTGTTCCAACAGTTGACAGTTAGGTAATTTGCTTTGTTTTCCCTGTTTTGATATTTTGCCATTTCTCTCTTAATTTTAATTTAAATGGAGGAAATATATTTTTCACCAAGTTAAAATATTTAATAATATATTCTTTCATTTTCACCTACAAGTTCTAGAGATTTTTGTTACTAGAGAGCAATTTGCATATTTTATTAATTATTTGTACACAAAATGATTCATGTACTTCTTCCTAAACTACTATAAGCATTACTTCACATTTTCTTCACTGAAAGGATGGATTTGGTGATTCCTGAAGGGTGAAAGGCTTTTCTCTGGACTGCAGGTAGGAAACAGAACATGAGGTCATGGGTACTTAGAAAAGGGAAGATTGACATAGGAAGCAGCATGTGTATTTCTCCTAAACTGGCTTTTATGAATGGAAAGAATGGGATATTTAAATATTTCTAGTAAAAATAAAATATGCATTAGTGAATATTTTAACTCAGTTAAACACTGGATCCTACAAATAATACCATTTATCTATAAATCTATAAATCATCCCTTTAGGATCAAAGATTCTATGTCACCATGGTATCTTGTGTTTATTGGAATCATATGTTGCCTTGTTTTTTTCTTATAAGACTCCTTTAGTGTTTCTGGTCACTTAAGGTTTCCTCATTTCATTAACTACTGGACATTTTCATGGATATTTCTCTAGAATGGAGAGTCTTTCCTCTCTGTTATGGCAAGGTATTGTCTGAGTACATTTCATAATCCTATTCTTTCAACTCTTAAATCAATGTTTGCCTGACTTTGTTTAAGTGGGTTCCTTTTATAAGTTTCCTCTCATTTCTTACATTAGTATGTAATTCAATTTGGGATACTAATAACAAAGTATACATTTCAAGGTAAATATTGTGTTCATTAGAACACTAAACCAACTGACAGTCAACAAATAATCTTATTTGTTCCATTAAACAAAATGGAACCTGGTCAACAAATATTTTCAGCTATCAGTGCTGTTAGAACCATCCCATACATAGATTAATTGCTTTAAATTTCACTTTATGATTGACAAAATTAACCTGTAAGCCAGTGATGTTAGTGAATTTGGAAGTTTCCTTTATTGGGGAAATTAAATTTTGACAAGGTATTTTCATCAATTTTCTTGTAGACAATGTATTGTGTTCATTAGTTATGGATGTGGCCTTCTAGAGAAGATGGCTGTGCAGATACAATACAGTTACTACAAAACCAAGATATTATAAGGAATACCTCATTTATTCTTACTATCAAATCACAGTCTACAAAAATCAGGAGAAAACTGATAAATCTAGCAATGTATATTATTTAATTTCTCTGTTTTCACTGAGCTACATATCCCATGTAGCATCTTAACACTTTTTGGCACAAGGGCCCTCAGTTATGCTTGTATTCTATTCCACTTAGTCACAGTTTAAAATTAATTTTTTCCCATGTGTCATTTTTCCCCTAGTAATTGTATCCACAAACAGAAAAATATATATATAATTTTTTAAGATTGGTAGATCAGTGCAAAAAACAAGCTCTAGCCTTGTTCTGCCTTTTTAGCTGTTGGATATGGGGATAATTACAGAAACTGTGCATTTTGTTTCTTCACATGCCAAAATAAGGCAGTCACTGTCTTTAAATGCCATATTTGATAAAAAGAGATCAAGGAAAGTGCTCTTTAAAAAACTGAATTTCAGTATTTAAAACTGTTAACAACAGAGAATCTGTGATGGGAGGCAATCCTAAGCTCTGGACCCCTAGCCTCCATAGCAACTTCTATGTTGGTTGCTCTCTGGAGTGTTATCTGATGCTCAATGGGTTTTCTCCCTTTAGCCATGTTTTTTCATTATTCAAACCCTGAATTCATGTCAGGTGTCTACAAAAAAAATGAGGCAGATAATATTTACTCTTCATACATTTTATCTCAAATCACCTTATCTTGATTTAATATTAGAAGCTGCATATTTAACAAAGTTGGCAATAATCTTCTAATAATCTTTTCATATATATATATATATATTTCATTGTATGTGCTGACCTGGTTCTAGCTCACTTTCATTATTTCATTATTTCTTTAAATTACCAAGGCGCATTCACCCTGGACTAAGTTGGGCATTTGTGCCTTTTTTTTGATAATGGAATAGTATCTTTTTGAAAAAGACAGATGTGACACATCATTCAGAAGAGTGTTCTAATAAGACAATAGGTTTTTACAACTGTGCTTTGATTATAAAGATTCCCTTTTATTCAAAGTAGTTAGAGGAATTTTTTTAAAGGTTGTCATGATTTGGAGGAGAAAGAAAGAAGTGATATAAAAGTTACAAATTAGATGAACAGATAAAATTGATTGTACACTTTTCAGTTTTCATTTTCTTCTCACACATATTTAAAACTATACTGTAAATAAATATATATATTATTTGAATTTTTAAATAGTGATCATGGGCTATCACTTATTAAAACCCAAGGATAAGAAAGATGGCATTATGGTAGCAAAGTAAGAAGCTCCAAGAGTCAGCTCATCCTACAGTGCAATTAGTAAACAGCCACAGGTATCTAAGTCACTTGGTTGGGAGACCCAGGAGTTCAGGAAAGCCTCCTGCAAAATCCTTGGAAGACTGGAAAGAGGAGCTGCCCTTCTGAAGCGAAGATTTGGGAGTGGAGGACTCTATACTGTGAAGGCCTGTGCCCATCCCCTGTTGGCAGTGCAAGCTGCTTCAGAAGCTATTCCCTGGTTGGAGTTAGATGCTCCATTTCCCACAAATGGAGAAGAGATGGTTGGGCATAGATTTCAGCTACTGATTAGTAAATTCTGTTGGCTAAAGTCCAATCCAAACAGCTAAAGATTGAAACTGTCCAAGTAAGAAAGAGGCCAGTAGCCTCCATTTTAACTCCACCCCTGGCATGAAGGGAAACAGGGCTGATTTAAAATCCAAGTGAATGTAGGGACCAGCTTCTTTCCACCCCGGTTGAATTGCAGCTCAAGCCTAGGCTCCAACCCCACTTCTGGCAGGGAAGAAGCTGGTGGGTTATGCAGCAGCTTCTCTGGGCAACTGCAGGAATTTTCAGCCTGCATGATTTAGATTATTAATCACATCTGTGGCTTCATCGCCACTTCTTTCAGAAGAGGAGGCAGACAGCTCCCTCTTCCTCTCAGGACAACTACAGCCACTTTTTGCTGGCTTGAACTAGATTATTGGACTGTAGCTGAGGCTCCATCCCTGTGCCCAATAGGACAGGAGGGTTCAGGGTTTCCCCAACTTCATGGCAACTGGACATACATTTGACCTGCATGGCCCAGATTAGGACACATCTCTGGTGCCACCCCTGCTCCTGACAGGGAAGAAGATATGATAGTGCACCTTCAGCCTCTCAAGGCTACCGCAGTCACTTTTGGCCCACATGGACTAGAATGGTGACAACCTTGTGTATATATCTCCACCCTCAATAGGATAGGAGGGGGTGGTGTCTCCTCAACCTTTTTGGCAAACTGCAGGAATTTTTGGTGCACATGGACTAGAGAGTTGGACAATCCTGTAGTTCCATTCCCAACCCTGACAGGACAGAAGGGAATGTGTTCCCCTAGCCTCTCCAGGCAAGTGCATCCACTCTCAGCCAGCATGGAATAGACTGTTGGACACAGCTCTGACTCTATCTTCACTCCTGACAGGACAGGAGGAGGGACCGTGCTCCCTCACCTTCACTTGGCAACTACAGCTGGTTTTTGTCCACACAAACTAGATTGCTGAGCACACTGGAGGCTCCATTCCCACCCCTGTCAGAGGAGAAGGGGGTACAGTGCTTCATCAGTCCACCTGGACAGCTACTGTCAGTTTGACTTGTGTGGCTTAGTTTTCTGTGCACACCAGCTGAAACTTTGCCTGAGACAGGGGAGGAAGGCGTGTGAAGCTTCATCAGTCTTTCTGAGCAACTACATACACTCTTGGCCTGCATGAATTACTGAACAAGGCTGCAGCATTGTCACTACCTCTGGCATGGGAGAAAGGTGGGAAATTTTTTATCAGTTCCTGGGGCAATGTGGGCACCTTCAGCCTGCATGACTTACAGTAACAACCACATCTTTGACTCCTAGTCTGCAACCAGCAAGAAAGAAGGGACAAGAAACAGATGAAAAAGAGCTGGAAAAAAATTGAGATTAGCTAAACACAAGCCACTATATAAAGTTCCAAATTAAGTTGAAGTAAGTATCAAAGAGGGCTGTAACATGAAGCCAATCAAATAGCCCTAGACTAAAGAAAGAAAATGAATCAAGAATAAAAACATTTAGTAAATCAGATCCTGAGACACCAACAAAAAATTACAATCCATACCAAGAAACAGTACATTATGGCCAAGTCAAAGGAACAAACTAAGCTTCCAGATGATGTAAAGGAGTTGAGACAACTAATCATGGATGTTCAACCAAATCTCCTTAATAAAGTTAATGAGATGGCTAAAGAGATAATAACATCAAGAAGACAGTGAGTAAACATAAAGAATTTGAAAGCATGCATAGAAAAAGAGCAAATCTTAAGGGAATGAAAGTCATAAATAAAATAAAAAATACATGAGAGGCATATAAAAGAAGAGTTGAAGAGGCAGTAGAAAGGATCAGTGAGCTTGAAGACAAGGCCTCTGAAAGTGAACATACAAAAGAACAGGTAAAGAAAAGAATGAAAAAATTGAACAGGGCAACATGGAAATAAATGACAGCAAGAGACATGTGAACATATATATCATGGGTGTCACAGTTGAGCAGAGAAGGGAAAAGGGGCAGAAGGAATGTTTGAAGAACTAATGATAGAAAATTTCCCAACCCTATTGAAGGAAATAGATATCCATGTCCAAGAAGAACAACATACTCCCATGTTAATAAATTCAAGTACACCTAACCTGAAACACATACTAATCAGAATATCAAATGCCAAAGATAAAGAGAAATTCCTGAGAGCACCAAGAAAAGATATTCATCACACACAAGGGATGCCCAATAATATTAAGTACTGATTTCTTATCAGAAACCATGGAGGAAAGAAAGCAGTGGCTTGATATATTTAATATACTGCAAGAGAAAAGCTGCCAGCAAAGAATCTTATATCTAGCAAGATTGTCTTTCAAAACAGGGTTAATTTAGTATATTCACAGTTAAACAGAAACTGAGAGTTTCTAATGCAGAGACTGGCTTTGCAGGAAATACCAAAGAAAGTGCTACAGCCTGGAGAGATAGGCTTCGAAAGGAGTCTAGAAATGAAGATTATATCACTAAAAGTAACTAAAAGTGTAAAAAGAGAGGTGAAAACAAGATGTGAAAAATGAAACCCAAAGATCAAAATGGGTGAAGAACTGCCTTTACAACGATAATATTGAATGTTAATGGATTAAACTACCCAATCAAAAAACACAGACTGGTAGAATGGATAAGAAAATATAAGCCATCTATATGTTGTCTACACAAGATTCATCTTAAACCTAAGGATACAAATAGATTGAAAGTGAAAGGCTGGAAAAAGGTATTCCATACAGTAACCCGCCCCCCTAAAAATATTGGATGAATTAGACTTCAAAAGTAAAGCTGTAATTAGAGACAAAAAATGCCATTATATACTAATAAAAGTGGCAATTTACCAGAAGACATAATCATAAATGTATATACACCTAAACAGGATGCCCCAAATTACATGAGGGAACACGGGCAAAACTGAAGGAAGAAATAAACATCTCTACAATAATAGATGGAGATTTCAACACATGACTCTTAGCATTGGATAGATCATCAGGGCACAGGATCAATAGAGAAAAAGAAAACTGGAATATGATTCATGAACAAAACCTAATAGACACATACTGAACATTGCACCCCAAAACAGCAGGATATACATTCTTCTCAAGTACTCATGGATCTTTCACCAGGGTAAACCATACGTTGGGTCACAAAGCAGATCTCAATAAATTTAAAAAGATAAAAAATATACAAAACATTTCCTCTGATCATTACAGAATATAGGTGGAAATCAATGGGAAGAAAAAGGGAAAATTCACAAATGTATGGAGATTAAACAACACACTCTTAAATGATTAGTGGGTCAAAGATAAAATTGAAAGAGAAATCAATAAATACCTCAAGATGAATTAAAATGAGAACAAAACATATTAGAACCTATGTGATGCAGCAAAAGCACTGTTGAGGGGGTAATTTATAGCTCTCAATACTTACTTTGAAAAGAAGAGCTAAAATCAATGATCTAACTAAACAGATGGCGGAACTAGAAAAAGAGCAGCAAACTATGTCCAAAGTAAGCAGAAGGAATGAAGTAACAAATGTCAGAGGAGAAATAAATGAAACTGAGCAAAAAATAAACAGTAGAGAATTAACAAAGCTAAAGGGTGGTTCTTCAAGATGATAAAATTGACAGACACAAAGCTAGACTGACAAAGAGAAAAATAGAATCTTCAAATAAATAAAATCAAAAATGAAAATGACACCACAGAAATGAAAGAGATCACAAGACTCTACTATGAACAACTGTATGTTAACAAACTAGACAATGTAAATCAAATGGAAAAGTTCCTAGGAACATATAAATGACCTACAATGACCCTGGAAGAAATAGAAGGTTTCAACAAAGCAATGACAAACAAAGAGATTGAAACAGTCATGAAACAGCTCCCCAAAATGAAAAGCCCAGGACCAGATGGTTTCACAGGTGAATTCTACCAAGCATTCAAAATTTAATACCAATTTTATTAAAAAGTTTCTGAAAAATTGAACAGGGGGGAAATCTATCAAGCTTATTCAATGAAGTCCATATCACCCTCCCTAATTCCAAAGCCAGATAAAGATATTATGAATAAAAGAATGTTACACACCCATTTCCCTAATGAAAAATGATGCAAAAATCCACAAAAAATATTCATTAATTGAATCCAACCACACATTAAAAGAGTTATTCATCATAATCCAGAGGGTTTCATTCCAGGCATGCAAGGGTGGTTCAATAGAATAAAATCAACGAACATAATAAATCAAAGAAAAATCACATAATCATTTTGATTGATGCAGAAAAGGCACTTGACAAAATCTAGCAACTTTTCTTTATAAAAACATTCCAAAAGTTACAAATAGAAGGAAACTTTCTCAACACGATATAGGGCATATATGAAAAACCCACAGCTAACATTACGCTAAATGGTGAAAGATTGAAAGAATTCCCAGTGAAATCAGGAACAAGACAAGGATGCCCACTGTCACCACTGTTGTTAGATATAGTGTTAGAGGTTCTAGCTAGAGCAGTCAGGCAAGATAAAGAAATAAAAGTCATCCAAATTGGAAAGGAAGAAATAAAACTTTAACTATTTGCAGATAATATGATTCTATACCTAGAAAATTCTGAAAAATATACAAGAAAGCTACAAGAAAAAATATACAAGAAACCTAAGAAATTAATTCAGCAGAGTGACAGGATACAAGATTAATATGCAAAAACAGTTCTGTTTCTATACAATAGTAATGAGCAACCTGAGGAGGAAGTCAGGAAAAATTTCTATTTATAGTAGCTACAAAAAGAATAAAATATTCAGGAATAAATTTAACCAAGGATGTAAAGCACTTGTATTCAGAAAACTACAGTGCACTGCTAAAAGAAGTCAAAGAATACCTAAATAAATGGGAGAACATTCTGTGTTCATGGATGGGAAGACTATCTTTAAGATGTCAACTCTACCCAAATTGATATACAGATTCAATGCAATCCTGATAATTCCAATAGCCTTTTCAAAATAAACAAAACTCTGAATTAGTAAACACATTTGGAAGAGTAATAGGTCCCAAATACACAGAAATATCTTAAAAAGGAAGAGCATAGTTGGAGGATTCTCACTTTTGAACTTTACATGATATTATGTAGCTACTGTGATGAAAAAACAGCACGGGCCTGGCATAAAGGTAGACATATAGGCCAATGGTATTGAATTGATGTTTCAGAAATGGAGCCTTACATCTATGGTCAAGTGAGTTTTGACAAGATTGTTAAACTCACCCAGCTGGGGGCAGATTATTCTATTCTACAAAAGGGGCTTGAAGATCTGGATATCCATATCCAAAGGAAAGAGTATCCCTACTTCACACTTTACACAAAAATTAACTCAAAATGTATCAAGACCTAAATATAAAAACAAGAAGCATAAAACTCCCAGAGGAAAATATAGGGAAACATCTTCAAGTCCTGGTGTATGTGGTGGTTTCTTAAACCTTACATCAAAGCATGAGCAATGAAAGAAAAATTGATAAATGGGACCCCCTAAAACTTAAATTTTTGTTCTTCAAAGGACTTTGTCAAGAAGGTTTGAAAATTCAACACCCTCAATGGGAAAAAATATTTGGAAACCACATATCCAAAAAAGATTTGATTTCTATGTGATAAAAAGAGATCATATAACTCCACAATAAAAGAGGAAGAAATCCAATTTTAAAGGGGGCAAAGACTTCAATACACATTTTTTCCAAAGAGGAAATACAAATGACAAAAAAGCACATGAAAAAATGTTCAATATCACTAGCTTCTAGGAAATGCAAATCAAAACTACAGTGAGATATCATCTCAGACTTCATAGAATGGCCATTATTTTTTAAAAATCAGGAAGCAACAAGTGCTGGACAGAGTGTGGATAAATAGGAACACTCGTTCACTGTTGGTGGGAATGTAGAATGGTTGAACCCCTGTAAAAGACACAGGAAGCAAAATATAGAACTGCCATAAGGTCCGGCAAACCCTCCACTAGGAATATATCCAGGAGAATTGAAAATAGGGACATGAATAGACTTTTGCAAATCGATGCTCATAGCAGCATTATCCACAATTTTCAAAAGATGGAAACAGCACACATATCCATCAACAAATGAATGGATAAATAAAATGTGGTATATATATATGATGGAATACTATGCTGTTGTAAGAAGAAATGAATTTGGGACACATGATAATGGGGATGATCCTTGACATTATGCTAAGTGAGATAAGCCAGGCACAAATGGACATTTATTGTATGGTCTCACAATATGAAATATCACAAATAAACATATGGAATTAAAACCTAGAGTAAAGGTTACTAGTGGACAGAAAGAGGTCTGAGAAGGGGCACCAATGCTTAATATATATAAAATTTCAATTAACTTGACTGTAAAAGTGTGGAAATGGATAGGATTGCTCATGGCATATTATAGTATGTATAATTAACATGGCTGATTTATAAATCCCATTTATAAATGTCAATTGATAGAAAGCTAGAGAATAATCTAGGTACTGAATAACATAGTGAACATGGAGGTGAATAAGGATTGTGGTTAATAATACAAATACAAGAATGATTTTTGATGATCTAGAACAAATGTATGTCACTATTACAAGGTGGTAAGAATACAATGATGCATGGGAAAAACAATGTAACTTTTTGACTATAGTTAACAGCAATATAGTGATAGTCTTGCACCAGGGTCAACAAAGGTACTATATCAATGATAATGGTCAATATTAGAGGGTATGGGATTTTTTCTTTTTGACTAAGGAAAATGAGCAAAGATTATTTGGCAATGACTGCACAAGTCTGTGATGAATGTGAGAGTCACTGAGTGTACACTTTGGATAGAATGCACAAGGCATAAAAATGTACAATACGGTGAACCATGTGGTGGAAGATAGACTGTAGTTAACAGTACAACTCTGAGAGTGTTCTCTCATGAACTATAACAAAAGTGCAATACTAATATATACTGTTAATAATAGGGGGTGTATGGAAAATATACCAAGTGTACACAATGGATCATAACTAGTGGTAATAGTTTGATCATGTTCTTTCATAATCTGTAACAAATTTTCCACAAGAATGGAAGGTGCTGGTGGATGGGTGACATATTGGAATTCTGCACATTATGCTTGAATATTTTGTCAGCTCACAACTTATTTAATAAAAAAGAAAAAAGGAAAAGAAATTCAGCAAGGAAAAAAAAATCCAGTGATATGAAAACCAAATAGTTTAAAAGTTGTCTTCAGTATTTTTTTTATATGAATTTGTGTTCTACCAATTTCATTTGTTTAATCCATTCACAAAATCACCTGGTCCCTAAATTTCCTTTATTGGTAAAATAGATATCATGATAAATGACTGAGTCATTGAGTAAATTCTCATTTGGAGACTCGCACAGATCTTACAGTCTTAGAAAAATTATTTCTTCATTAAATAAAGGGTAGCATTGCCAAGAGGAAATGGAAAGATGAGTAGAAACCTAAGTAAATTGTGTAAACTAGAAATATGAGAATGGGAAAATATATGTGCCTACCACCTCAAACAGTGTGTTGGAATCTCCAGTTTCTTAGAGTAGGTAATGTAACAGGGAACCTACTAAAAGAGTTGAAGTCCCCAATTCATGCCTCAGATAGAAAAACATAATAATATCACAGTATACATTTAAAAAATAAAAATATTTAATTGTTAAAATGGTTTGATAACGAATTTTGGCATGCAGTATATCACTTCTCTTAAAATTGCCTCTCAGCAGGGTGGGATTTTGTTCTACACAAACAATTTCTAACCCAAATGGAAGAGACAGCCAGAAAAGACCTTGGCACACCTCTGGAGACCTATGCTAGGGAAAACAATTAATGGTGAATCTTTTTTAACACTTGCTTTTTAATAATCTTGGCCACTTGTTTAACTGAGAATGCAGTCACTGTGGCCATTTCTGATTGGATTGGGAGGCAGAAAACAAAAATGGAAGGACAACCCATAGGATATCCATATAAGATAAACTGAAATATATTTAGGATAATTTTATGGTGTCTTAAAAATACAAACCAAACTATTTTCTATGATAATTAGAATAATTGAATAAACTAAGCCACCAATACAAAATATGCAAACTGAGTTTCAGCATATGAGAATTCTCTCTCATTATACTTTTTAATTTTTCAATGGACAGAGAGAGACTAGTGAATGATCAAGGAGAAAAATAGCAAAATTAGAAAATAAGGAGAGATTTTATATTAGATGCCTAATTGGAGAGACTATTTCATATAAATTCTATTTAATAGAATATTTATGAATCTTCATGTTTCTTAAAGGATGGTGTATGTTGTGAGAGAAAACAGCAGATAATATTGATTCTCAAGATTATTTAGTGTTGTATGGGGAATTCAGTTCCCCCATCAACCAGAATGAGCTTTACAATCTGGTAGATTACATGATCTTGCATGTCTAACTAAATTTCTTATAGTGGCTAAATAATAAAAATTCATTTAAACTTCAGTTGAAGAAGGTTATAAGGAATAAATGTCAATCTGAAGAAACATTTATAATTTATGTGTTTTTAAGAGAATTTGCCTCTCACAAATTCTCACTTTATATGTCTAATCCAAATGAAAATCATCAATCAACAGAAATAAAATGAACCTGTTACAGGTTCAGATTATACAGAAAGTTA
>JAQZBX010065547.1:0-10052 GCA_029593785.1 Cabassous unicinctus | reverse complement strand
TGACCCTCATCCTATGCGCATCAGAATAAATGTCACTTTTCCAGAGAGCGCTTCATGCCAACTCTATTCAAAGTAGCTGCTCTCTCCCACTAGTCATCATTTCATGCTCTTTTTCCTTCATAGTATTTATCACACATTGAAGTAGCTTATTTTTGAAAGTGTTTATTGCCTGCCTTGTCCTATGAGAGACAGTGTCCTTGAGGGCAGCACCCTTTTGTGTTTTTTCCACTGTGTAGTTCTCTGTGCCTAGGACAGTGCCTGGCAGTGCGTAGGGGCTCATGACAAATGAATTCCACTCTTCCAGGGGTGATAATCATAAACAGCTTCTTGTGTATCTTTTGAGTCATTTTCTGTGCATAGCTGAGCTCCTATTCATCCATCCATCCATCCATCCATCCATCCATCTTCTCTATCTGTATCTATCATTTTGAAAAACACAAATAACAACCGATAGAATGGGAGAAAATAGTTGCAAATTATATATCTGATAAGGGTTTAATATCCAGAGAGTATATAAATAACTTATAACTCAGCAATGAAAAGACAACACAATCTAAAAATTAAAATGCCATGTGGCAGAGGACCCAAGGATTGTTAGGAGCTGGTCTTCGGGAAGAAAGCATTGCCTTGATGATGCCTTGATTTGGACATTCTCATGGTCTTAAAACTATATGGCAGGGGGGCGGATGTGGCTCAAATGGTTGGGCGTCCGTCTGCCATATGGAGGGACCTGGGTTTGATCCCCGAGACCTCCCGGTAAAATAAAAAAAAATATATAGAAGGTGCATGGGCTGCCAGGCTCTGTGTGCCGGTGAGCCGCCAGGCCCCAGGAGCCGTGCAGCAAGATGATGACGTAACAGGAGAGAGACAAGACACGCTGCTCCGAAAGCTCTGAAAACCAGGAGCCGAGGTGGCGCAGATGGCTAGAACACCTCTCTCCTACATCGGAGGTCTTCAGGATCGAATCCTGGTGAAGACTGGAGGAGGAGGATGAGAAGAGATGAAACAGACACAGAGAACTGCCCAGTGAATGGACACACACACACACACACACAAAACAGCAAATGGGGAAGGGGGTTTTAAATGGATCAAGTAAATAAATAAATCTTAAAAAAAAACAAAAACAAAACCTATAAGGTAGTAAGCTAATAAATTTCCATTGTTAAAGCCAACCCATTTTATTAAAAAAATTTTTTTTTTTTAAGATTTCTTTCTTTCTTTCTCCCCCACCCCCCTTGTTGTTTTGCACTCGTTGTCTGCTCTCTGTGTGTTCTTCTGTGTCTGCTTGTCTTCTCTTGAGGCGGCACCGGGAACCGATCCTGGGACCTTCCGGAGTGGAGAGAGGCTGCTCAATCTCTTGCGCCACCTCAGCTCCCTGATCTACTGCATCTCTTACTGTCTCTCTTCTGTGTCTCTTTTTGTTGCTTCATATTGCTGCGCCCATTCTCTGCGCAGGCCAGTACTCTGTGCGAGCCAGCACTCCTGCATTGGCCAGCATGGGCCAGCACTCTGCGTGGGCCAGCTTTCTGCATGGCCCAGCTTGCTTTTCACCAGGAGGCCCCGGGAATCGAACCCTGGACCTCTTATATGGTAGACAGGAGCCCAATCACTTGAGCCACATCTGCTTCCCGCCAACCCACTTTATGGTATCTGCTTTCAGCAGTCTAGCAAACTAAAACAGATGTTATTTAAAAAACTGGAAAATAACAAGTGTTGGTGAAGATGTGAAGAAATTGGAACCCTTGTGCATTGCTGGTGGAAATGTAAAATAATGCACCCACTGTGAAAACAATTTGGTGGTTCTTAAAAAGTTTAACAGAATTACCATGTGATCTGACAATTCACTCCTTGGTATACCCCCCAAAGAATTTGAAAGCAGGGATTCAAACAGATACTTGCACACCAATGTTCATGGAAGTACTATTCATAATAGCCAAAAGGTGGAAACAACCCAGGTGTCCAGCAACAGATGAATGAATAAGCAAAAGTGGTATATTCATACAATGGAATATTATTCAGCCACAAAAAGGAATGAAGTGCTTATACATGCTACCACATGGATGAATCTTGAACACATTATGCTAAGTGAAAGAAGCAGCACAAAAGGAAAAATATTGTATGATTCCACTTATGTGAAATATCTATTTTTATTTATTTGTTATTTTTTTAGGAGGTACTGGGGATTGAACCTGGGATCTTGTATGTGGGAAGCAGGGGCTCAACCACTGAGCTACACCTGTTCCCGTATCTGAAATATCTAGAATAAGGAAATTCATAGAGACAGAAAATAGATTAAAGGTTACCAGGGACTGGGGGAAGGAGAATGGGGAGTTAATGTTTAATGGGTACAGAGTTACTGTTATGGGTGATGAAAATATTTTGATAATGGATGGTGATGATGCTAGAAAAACTATGTAAATGTAATTAATGCCACTGAATTGTACACCTAAAAATGTTTAAATGGCAAATTTTATGCCATATATTTACCACATGCAAAGAAAGATAAATAAGGTTATATTATATGTGACAGTTTGAATTTGTTGAATCCTGGTAAGGATTATGTTTTTGAACTAATCCATTTTAGTGGATATGAGACCCTTTGATTGCATTAGATTCAGTTGAGGGACCTTTGATTAGATCACTTGATTAGATAGCTTTTGATTGGACTACTTCAGTGAGGTGTGATCCAGGTTGGGTCTTCGCCCTTTTACTGGAGGCTTATATAAAAGGAGACACAGAGAGATGAAAAGACACACAGAATTGGGGAATGGGTGTAGCTCAGTGGTTGAGTGCCTGCTTCCCATGTAAAAGGTCCCTGGTTCAATCCCCCATACCCCCTTAAAAAACAAACAAACAAAAACCAAAAAAACCACACACACAGAAAAGGAGGCTCTGCCATTTTGACCTGGTATAGAGGGAGGACTCCAGATTCTCCTACAGCTTCCGAAAACCAGCGAAGCCCCAGGGAGAGATGCTTGATCACCCACAGCTGAGCTTGAGGAGAAAGTAGAGAGAGACCAGCAGACCTGCCATCTTGCTTTACCACGTAGCAAGACTCCAGGATCTGCTAGCAGCTGACCTTTGGTGAGAAAGCATCTCTGATGCCTTGATTTGGACATTTTCATAGCCTTGGAATGGTAAGCTTTTACCCCAGATAAATCCCCTTTATAAAAGCCAACTCATTTCTGGTATTTTTGCATTGGCAATCTTTGGCAAACTAAGACACTATATCCGTTTTTTTAATGCTTTTTTTTTTTTAAAAGAAAATTAGTTTCTTATAACGTCTGTATTGTTTTAGTTTTGTTTGTGTTCTTGTCCTTTCTCCCATTTTCTGGTAATCTGGAAGATATATCATCTGTTTTTAGTTCTCCTGGCAGACATACACACACCTATATCATATGCAATATACATAATACATAATAAAATATATTGTTTATCATATATAATTACATACTATATATAAGAATTGACTATATTTACATGTAAATTATATACCCAAATCTCTCTTTCTCGACTGATCATTTTTACATGGTATGTATTGTAGCCTCTTCCTATTTTACTAAGATTTGTGTAGTCTCAAATTGTGATCATTAGCCTCAGGAAAGTCTTAACAGAGATTAGAATTCTGTGTAGCCTCAGAAGGTAGAATTAAGATCAAGGGGTTCTACTCAGGGAAAATGATAAAATCATGGCTTTCTTTCGATTATTGAGCATTTATTGAGCATTTGGGTCATCCTTTTGAATATCTCCATTTTCCAGGGCCAACGATGGAAAAGGGACCAAAACAATGCTTGGCACAGTGAAAGTGCTGAAAAATCATTTGTTGAAAGGATTGATAAGTGAAAAAATGCATCACAGATGACATACCGCCTGGACTTTTGTCAGTTGCCTGCTTCAGATGCGGTGGCGGAGTGCAAAGAAAACTTAGTTAAGAGGCTGAGACCTCGGCTCTATGTCCAGGTCCTACTCCTGACGTGGGCAAGTCCCTTCTACCCTCCCAGCTTCATTTCCCTTTGGTAAAAAGAGGAGGGACCGAGGCTGGACTTGGCGATCTCCAAGTATCTGGGCTCCCTGGTGGGAGCGCTCGCCTAGCCTGGGTGCGGGCTGGAGTCCGGGGGCATTGGCCGTGCCCAGGCCGCCAGACCTTCCCTTAGGGGAGGCCCCGACGGCGTCCCGCGGAGCAGGTCCTGGTTTGGTTCTGGGGCCGGGGGCTGGGGACCGGTTCTGAGTCGCCGCCGCTCACCTTCCCGATGTTCCCGCTGCTGTACGTGTCCAGCAGGTTTATGAACACTCTCTGGATCCGGATAATTTTCTCTGCCGGGGCGGGAACCTCCTCTTCTTCAGTCATGGTGGGAGTAGCGCTGGTTGCTAAGGCGAAAGCGTCGCCCGGTTGCCAGGGAAATGGGGCCTGCGCCCCGCAACGCCAGCGGTCGGAGGGCGGGCCTAGGGCGCTTCCGGGGCGGGGCCTCGGGGTCCGCGGCTTCCGGCGTTCAGGAGGCTCTGCGAGCCGCGGACGCCCTGCTGGAGTCCCCGCGTGAGTGCGGTCCGGGTCTCACTCTGCCCTTCTGCGAGCTGTGCGCCCTCGAGCAGAGAACAGTCCTTGGGAGACCCCTCGGGCATGTCACAAGGCCGTGTGTTCCCTTTCAGCTCTTTCATTCTGAAAACTGGATATAAAATGTCCACGTGACTGGGCGGGTTACTGTCCCCTTGAAAAAGTAAAGCCCCACAGCTCCTGAAATGTTGGATTGACTAGGATGACTTGACATAATCCTCTCCTGCCAAGAAAAGCTGTTGCCATGGAATTTCAGGTCCAAATACACGAAAGACAGCCTGCGTGGCACCCAGTGTCCAGCCACTTGATGCTTGCTCCACAGGGCTCCATTGCTTAGGGATTCCGGCAAAACATCTGGAGGGGGGTGGAGAGGGGGAACTGCAGGTGGTGGAGAGCCATTTATGCTGGGGATCAACTCACAGCCAAAAAGACATGAAATTTAGACTTGTGACTTCTTTCCAATTGAGATTATAGTCGCTGAGATAAACTGACAAAAAGATGGCATTCAACTTACGTCTTATCACAGGACCCCAAAGGTTGTGGTGGACTATAACTTCTGCAGTTATCTTGGAAAAGCATGGTTATACTGAAAAAAAAAAAAAAAAAAAAAAAAAAAAAATTGTGCTTTAAACACTGTTAAATGTAAATATTTAACACATACAACCACATTTTGTACTCCCCCACCCACCCCATACTGGCCATTTCAATAAATGAAGGTGGCCCAGGATCTCCTGATAGCTTGGAGGACCTGGGCTGTAGGGAACTCAGGAGACTGGCTGAGTCCCAGCTCTGTAGCCATTTGTAGGAGACTGGGGCTAATTTTTAACCTTTGCACGGCTGTTAAATTGGCTGTAAAACTGAAGTGATACCAACCTAATAGGGCTGTTAGGATTAAATAAGACATGTTAAAGCATTTTCTAAAGTGGTCTCCAAAGGTGAAATTACTGCTTTTGTCCTTCAAGGCTAAGGCACACTTCTGCAAATGACAGTCTCTTCATTCCTTTTTTTCCTCCCTCTCTCCCCACTCCCACTCCTTTTTCCTTTTTTATACATACGTCTCATTAAAAATTCTTTGCTTTGATAAAATAACACTTTGAAACTCTGCAAATGCATTTTGGGAAGTTTGCTCATAGCAAACATATGTATTTTAATTACCAACAAGAGAAAGTACCGTCAATTTAAATGTAAAAATACGTAAGACCAATGCAAAACCTGTAGTAAATGTACTTCACTATTTTTTCAAATGACTAGTTAGTTCAAACATCCTAGAAGTCACTAAATCCCTCATTTCCAGATTTTTAGTTTGTTTGTGCATACCCTATTGACAAGCAGTTAAGCAGGTAAATACTTTGAAAGTTATTCAACTAGTCCTGTCACAACAAAATATAACTCACATTTAATCATTCTTATTAAGTTATCGATGTCAGGCAGATGAGCTAGCTCCAGTTTCAAGGGGGTGGTTTCCAGAGAATGTTACATTTATCATATTTGGTAGGTAGGGAAAGTAGATTCTATTGATTAATTCCTCCATTTTACCAATTAATGCACCTTTCTTTTACTGTTATTCCTTTCTTCTTTTGAAGTAAGGCTTTAGTTAGCATGTACTTTTCTGGTATAGCTGGTAGTCAAAAGACCTCGGTTCTGACCCAACCCTACTGCTCACAAGTTCCTTAATCTGTCCAGGTCTCAGCTACATCATCTGTAAATAAAAGGGGTTGAAGGAAGAGTTCTGAAAGCAATGTGGCACATGTTAAAATCTCAGTATTTTCCTACTCCGTTCACTCTTAAACAGCACGTTTTGTATTTTTACATGCAGGATAGAGAATAGTGCAGTGGAAGAAACTAATGATTGGTGCACCACTAGCTGCTGAGACGCTTTTCAGGAAGTTTAAGTTAGTTGATTCTGGTGCTGTAGGGAAGGTGGGTAGAGTATCATTTTGGGGAATGAGCAGTGCATCCTTTTCTCTTCATAATCATACCGCCTCTTCCAGGATCCTGGGAGCAGACACAACTCATGATAACATGGCTGATGCTTTTGATAGAGAGTAAATTTAAGAGCTAGTTTAAACCCCATGTTGATTGCATTTCCTCCCCTAACTAGTACATACAAGCTAATGTAGAAAATGTGGAAAAGCATCAAGAAAATGAAAATCACCTTTCTTACCACCCAGTGATAACTACTATTAACAATGTAGAATATTTTATTTTTCCTTCTATTACATTTATTTTTCAAGAGATTATAGTACGTGTAGCTTCATATCCTTTATTCATTTAGTGTAATTATTTCTGTTGCATTTTTTCATGATTTTTAGTGGTTGCATATTATTCCATTATATGGATGTACCATAACTTCACCACTCTTTAGAGAGCCTTTCTAACTTTTCATTAGCAAAAACGAACATCTTTGTAGTCTGTCTTTTGCTGAATCATTTCCCTGTGTTAGACTGTTAGATGTGGAATTACTAGTTTTGAAGTTATAAGCCTTTGAAAGGAAATTTTTCAGAAAGGTTTCACCAGTGAATGTAAGCATACCCACTAACTAAACCTTATTGGTATCATCATACTTAAAAGAAATTACTAAATTATTTGGTGAGACAGCCCCATTATTTTAAATTTTCCATTCTTTCGTGAATTACTGGTTGGGTTGAACATTTTTCAAAGGGTTACTGGACATTTGTAATTTTTTTTTCTGAGTTCCTTGATCAGATTACTTGCCCATTGTTCTCTTTTTTAAAATTGATTTGTAAGAGTTCTTTATTTTAGAGGTTTTTGTTTGTTTTCTTTTCTCCTTTTGGAAGTGAAATCAAGGTTTAACTGAACGGATTATATTCTTTAAGCAGCCTAAGTAGAGGGTGGTTTTAACACCTGGGTCCTCACGTTGTTCACCGAATACCTGTAGTTTAACTAATGTCTTCTCTCTCCCTGTTCCTCTTTCACTGCAATAAAAAGAGCAACTTCTTCACGTCCTTCAAATCAAATGTAAACAGAGCAGAATTCAACAATGGAAATCGAATCTCTTGGCATCAATAATTTATCACAAAGTGAACAATTTCAATTTTTAAACATACAATCACTTTTCATCATACATAACTCAAAATGAGTAAACAGATTTTATTCAAACTTTACAAATATCCTTTACATTTAGCCTGAGATTAAGCATGAGAAAGTTCAACCTGAAGTTAGACTTCATTTCCCAAAGAGATAAACATGTGAAAATAAAGCTGGGAATGAACATGGGTTATTGAAACCTAAATTAAAGCATTCCAATGAAGTCTGACAATGAATAGTGATTAAAACTGAACTTTAATTTGCTCTGGTCTACATGATATTCAGAGCCTAAAAGTACCTATTTTAAAATAATGATAATAAAGTTTGCAAATGACAAATTTATGAAGGTGTCTCCATATGCAGAATCTTAGTTTAACATTTCTACTGCTGCTGCTTTAGGTGACTATTAAAAAAACCATACCCCAATCATTACTATTCAACGCGTAAACATGTAGTAGCGTGGTGCAGTTCATCACGTTATAAATATTAGAACCTGTAATAAAATATAAAATACAGAGTTTCCCTTTTTCAAATATTAAGCCTCTGAATGCTTCATTCATCCTTTGGTTTCAAACCCATACAATGCACTCACATTACATTGTAGATTTAGCATTGAGACAGAATACTGTACATTTGTTGGGAAAGGAGAGGTGCTGTGGGAATACCAAAGCACTACATTATAGAAGGTAAACGTTGAAGCAAAAATACTTTCTGAATATATACTGTACATCATGTAAACAAACATTCAGAGTAAGAATCAACACAGGTCAAAATATTGTTTTCTAGGAAAGCAGAATCGTTCTTCTAAATTAGACAACATTGAAGATGTTTTTTGTTCAGAAAAAGAATGGCGCCTGTTCCATTTGCTTATGTGCTTAGATATCTTGGAAATGAATAATTATTACATTCATCTGTTAACGGTTTGTCCTCTGCTTAGTTGGCTGACTGTTACTAACAAGGAATACAGAACTATTTAAGTCCCTGTTTTTCACTTAATGCTAGTTAAGTAATATCTAATTCATCTTTGTTTAGGCCATATTAGTATTATAAATAGATAAAGTCAAGCAGAGAATATCAAAATTTGTGCAGGGGAAAATAGTTGATCATTTGTTTCCAATAAGGCTAGTAGCAAAATAATTACTACAAAGTCAGTTCAAGCTAGTAGTAAACCCCTGATTTAGCAAGCTGAATCAAAGTTTGACGTTAGATAATTATAATTCCTATATTACTGTGCAAAACTAGAATTTCCTATGTAAAAGAGAGTGCTGGCTGCATCAAAGCCCTGTAATAGCAGAATGAAATACTGATTAAATTTTGAAATGTTGAGATACTATAAGAAGAAATTTGTATGTTTTAATAATAGTGTCATAGCAATGGCCTCAGAATTTCCTTAATGAATCAGAAATCAAGAAAGACAATTCTTTAGTCAATACTGTTCTGAGTCAAAAGCCTAAATTTGAAGCAAGAAGTGATAAAGATGCAAAACCAAAGATTCATTTTCTACTATGATCATATGCAAGAATTTCAAGCTTTATATCAACATTCTGTACCAACAGCAGCCCCCTCTAAAAGGAAAAAGCTTAGTCACGACTGTCCATCTCTTTTCAAAGCTTCTAGTCTTTGAAGGAGTGCATTTCCAAATGCTTCCCGGTAGGCAGGGCTAAGTGTATCCAATAAGGAGTAGACTGTTTCGTGGTAGGGAGTCTGTAAGTGATCATCCACCTGGTCAAAAGCATAACCTACCACCTGCAAGAGAAATGCAATGGTGAATTAAATAGATTATATCTTGGTACAGAAAGTAAAAACCAAGTGTTTCATGGGTCATCCTGTTTCTCCTTCAATGGTCAAAATATGCATGTGTATATATACATATATATATATTTATTTATTTAGGAGAATTGAACCCGGGACCTCATAAATGCAAAGCAGGGTGCTAAACCACTGAGCTACACCTACTCCTCAAAATGTGCTTTACTATTTAACCAACTTATAATATATAACACATAATGTAGAAACACCATGAGCAAAGTGCTCCTTTTAGAATTTTCTTAAAATTTAAAAGGTTTGATTTACTTACTCCTGATCCTAACAGGAATATAAAGTAGAAAATAAATTTAAAAAGTGGCAAAAAAAACAGTATTTCATTTTCATATTCCAAAACATGGACTTTTATTTAATTCCATATAAATGAAGGCACTATGACAGTTAATATATTATTATTAGTTCATGTTTGGACTCTCTTTGTACCTAGAAATTTAGTTTTAATCCTGCTTCACAATCAGTAATCTGAAAGGCTACTTTCCCCTGATATATTTCTGTGGCAGTTTGGTACTGTTTATGAATTCCAAAAATAGATATTGGATTGTGTTCTACACTGGTCTGTTCCTCTGGGCCTATTAGATTGTATTAGCTCGGGCTTTTTTGGGACTTTGGGGGTTGTCCTGAGTGGCGA
>JAQZBX010065546.1:0-16285 GCA_029593785.1 Cabassous unicinctus | reverse complement strand
GGGACAATGTCTACTTTGAATGCTTCAGGCTGTGAAGGGATGTAGATATTATGGGACAGAGGAATGGAGTTGTTTTCCTTGCAGTTGAAGACACTCCATGCTTTTGGGATGAGGCTGGTCCATCATCATCATTCTGTTAGTTGTCCAGTACAGGTCTGAAGAATGGGAGAGTAGGAGTTGGCTGCATATCTGCTGGGTTTCAGGGCTCACCTGGCATGCAGTGCACATCTTTAAATGATCACATTCTACCTTCAAGTGATATATACCACTTCACATAAAGTATTAAAAATCTTTCAGTAGTATGCTTCCATTTCTCCCCTTCTAGTCATTGTCTATTGTTGCCATACATTTAACTTTTATATATGTTACAAACCCTACATTACGTTGTTATTTTTGTTTGGGCAATCAATTACGATTCTTTAAATTTTATTTTACTTTTAAAGAAGCTTTGGATTACATAAAAGTTACATCAAAAATGTAGGGGATTCCCATATACTTCACCCCCCTCCCCCTCCCACACTTTTCCCCATTAACAACATCTTTTATTAGTGTGGTACATTTGCTACAATTGATGAACACATATTGAAGTATTGCTACTAGCCATGTTCTATAGTTTACATTATGGTTTACAAAATGTATAATGGCCTGTATCCATCATTGCAACGTCATGAGAACAATTCCAATGTCCCCAAAATGCCCCATGTTACACCTATTTTTCCCTTCCCCTCCACTCAGAACCTCTGGTGAACATCGTCTTTATATCAATGTTACAAGTTCTTCCATTACTAGAATAATAGTAATAGTAAGTAATTTTAGCCCATAGTTGTATTCCCCCTTTATGTTTGGTCAAATCCTCAATCTTGAGGATTTGGGGATGGTGATGCCCACTCTGCTTCTGATCGAGAGGGAGCTTAGATCCCATGGGGCAACTGGGTGGAACTGTCTTGCTTGCAGTTGTAGATACTCTCAGTTTTGGGGGATGGGCCATTGTCCATCATCATGCTCTTGTTAGTTGTCCTGGGTGAGTCCAATGAACTGGAGAGTAGGTGTTTGCTGCAACTCAATTATGATTTTAAGAAATTTAAATAAGAAAAAGTCTACATTTGCCCATTCTTAACATTTCCCAAGCTTTACAATACCTTTGTGTAGCTTCAAATTTCCTTCTAGTAACACTTTACATCTGCCTTATGAACTTCCATTAATATTTTTTTAAAATGCAGGTCTACCAGTGATGAATTCTTTCAGCTTTTATATGTCTGAAATAGTCTTTATTTTAGATTCATTTTCAAAAGCTGTTTTTGCTGAGTTATGAATTCTAGGTTTAAGTTTTTTTTCCCCTTTCAATTCTTTTAAGATGTTGCTATGTTGCCTTCTTGTTTGCATTGGCTCTAGCAAGAAATCTGCTGTACTGCTTATCTTTGTTCCTCTGGACATGATTTTTTTTTCCCTACTAATTTTAAGCAATTTGATTATAATGTGTCTTGGAGTAGTTTGCTTTTTTCTTTTTTGTGCATGGGGTTTCTTGTATTTATAATTTTCATGATCATATTTTGAATTTTGGGACATTATTTCCTCAAGTATTTTTTTCTGCAGTTCCTCCTCTCCATCAGGGACTCCAATATGCCATAATATCAACCAGCATATATTTCATGTCAGACATTTTAGAAGTTCTATTTGCATCTTCTTTTTATCTTCCATGTCACTACTTAACATGGTCAATATCTCCTCTAAAATTCTCTAGAGCCCATTTTCTTTGTTTCTTGTCACTAAGTAATCACTGTCTTTAATCCCTAATGTCTAATGTCTTGTCAATCATTTTTCATAAATTTCTTCAAGGTTTTTAGTTTTTTCAGGTGGGAAATTGAATCTGGTCTCTGTTATTCCATCTTGGCAGTAAGTTGAAATTCTTCCTAGGTTCTTTTAAAAAGCTCAATCCTCTTTCAAATGTAAATTTTACCATGAATGGTGACCCATTTAATATTCATGATATCACATGACAGATATTTTTGGTAGCCCACCTAATAGCAATTATTCTTTTTTCCTAACAGAACCTCAATTTTGTTTGTATATGAATGTTCCAAAGGGAACATGTTCCAAAGAGAATGCCACAGTTTGTTCTATGGCACAAAAAAAGAGGTAGATTCTTCACTCTTTGCCAGTGATTTGGTCAAGGTGTGGGCATGTAATTCAGCTGCTGGGGGATTTCTGGAAAAGATTTTCTCTTCAATAAAACATGGAGCTGGAGGAAGAATATATCCTCCCCTCTCCCCCCATTTTAGTTTTCTAAAGGCTGCCAATGCAATATACCAGAAATGAGTTTGCTTTTACAATGGGATTTATTAGGTTAAAAGCTTAGCATTCTAAGGCTGAGAAAAATGTCCAAATCAAGGCATCATCAGAGATTCCTTCTCACCGAGCTGCAGCTGTGGGCAATCAGGCACATGTCAGGGCATAATGGCAGCATCAGCTCATCTTTCCTCTCTCCCAGGCCTCCTTGCTAGTTCTGCTTTGGGCTGCTCCATCTGTGGCTTTTCTCTCTCCTGGGTTCATTGATTTCAACTTGTGGAGGCTGTTCTCAGTCACTGAGGCTTTTCACTGTGTCTGTGGTTTTTTTATTCCTCCATTTATAAAGAACTCCAGTAAGAGGATTAAGACCCACCCTGTGTCATGCCTTACTGAAGTGCTCTAATCAAAGGTAAGGTCCCTTAACTGAATCTAATCAAAAGGTCCCATCTACAATAGGTTTACATGCACAGGAATGGATTCACTTTAAGAACAGTTTTTTTCTGGAGTCCACCCAGCTTCAATCTGTCACACTCCCTATCCCCTATTGTGCTACTCTTGGAAGATTTTGAGAGTATTTGATGCTTGGATCTGTGTCAGCCATTTTGCAAATGTGTGGCAACAATCTAGGGTAAGATTGTCTAACAAAGAAAGGAAGGACAAGAGAGTCAGAGAGAGGTTGACCCTCACATTGAACTACAGAACCAATCCACCTTTAGACTTCCTGTTAAGTGAGATAACATATATTACCAATATTTAAGCCACCATCTTTTCAGGTTTTCTCTGACTTGTAGCCAAATACATCCTAATTAATATCTGCTTTTACTGTGGCTCAGTTTCTCAGATTAGTCTGATTGCTTTCTTCTGGAATGAGAAAGATGATGTGTTCTTGGAATGGAGGTTTCTACCAGAGGAGATAGAATCCTAATGGCAAACCATCCACTTCACAATTTTTCAAAAAAGTTGTATTGTCTAGCCACAATGCTAAGCAGTCAGAGAGCCCTTTAGGCTTTGCTCCTTAATGTTTGAGTCATTTAACAGAAAATGGCTATGCAGAAGTTGTACTGATAGGAAACTTGATGGCCGTGTCCCCAGAAGGAGAGCTGCATTGATTCTTGAGTGGAATACTAACTTCCAATGACCGTGATTCACAGAAAAAAATCCCTATCCAAAGCTACTTGAAATAATATATATTAATACAGTTCCATCATAAATAATACATACTGTTAATATGGCTTTAAATAATGTATAATGCTAGATTTGCATAATAAATAATACATAAATATGTAATCATCCTGTGAAGTCATGTGAAATTAGTAATCGTGAAGGAAATTTAACCTATTAACATGCTATAGGGAAAGGCTTGCAAGTGGCTCAGAGGGCCTTAATCAGTGCTGCTGTGTAATATCTTAGTGAGAGAAACACCAGCATTGCATCAAGTGTTTGAGCTGTAGATCTTAGGACTGCAGAAAAGCAGCTAGTAATAGACATCTCAGTATGTAGTCAATACGGAGTTTCCTTTGGTCTCTAAAGATAATTTTTTTCTTCTTAATCGCTAATCCCTCACTAATTGAAATACTTTTAAAGAGTTATTTCCTAAAATTGAGTGAATGCAAAACCATTGTCATTAACTCTATCAAATCCTTTCATTTTTCCAGCAATTGACTTGTGTTACTTCATTTAACCCTCCTAATAACCCCATGAAGTAGTCACCATTATCCCCATTTTCCAGCCCAAATGGGTGGGAGAGGTTGAGACTTACCCAAGGTCATATAGTTAGTTAGTGGCAGGAACAGGTTATACAGCTCTTCTGAAACAAAAGCCCATTGTTTTATCTTTACAATGCACTATCCTGACACACTTTTTTAAATTTAGCTCTTCTCTACACTTTGAGATCCTAGACAATTGTTATTCAAATCTAGCAAACCTTTGAAGTATCCCTTTTGGGTGCTGCTAGACATATCATGTAGGTGATTTCATTTGTCTCTGAGATGAGATGGTCCTATTGAGAAATCTCATCTCACAGACTAGGAAATCAAGAAAATAACTTACCCAAAACCTCAGAGTATGAGGCAAAAAACAAGTCCTCTGACTTCAACCACATCACACGACTTCTGTAGTGAAGAGTGTTGGGATGTGGCCTCCTGCTTTAACTTCAGGCTTTCTGAGCCTCCTCCAACGAGCACCCCAAGACCCAGGCTCCTTTAGCATGCTGACCCCTGCCTGAGGATATTGGATGGCTTTCTTCTGGAATAGGAAAGGTAATGTCTGTGAGTAGAGGTTCTGTCAGGTGATTTGGGGGCACCAAGGGCACACTTTCTACTTCACAATTTTTCAAAGGTCTCAGGTACTTCAGCAGCCAAACGCATTCACAGTACTTTAATAAACACTCAAATTTTCGAGTCCCTCATATTACACTCCTCCCAGTAGATATTTGGTTAAAAGTCCTCATGCCTTTGGTAATAATATTCTTGGAAATGTGCTTTGAGACTAGTTCTTCTGGGAAAGACATAACCTACTGAAGAAGTACTGAGAAGGGTTGAAACCATAAATGTTGAACCTACCCAGGAGAATGAATATAAACCACTTGCATCTTTCAGGCTGAATTATAGCTTATCAAGCACACATTAAGCCTTTAAGTCTTTTTTTCCCTTAAGTAAGAATAAATCTAAGTTGACTATTCTGGCATATGTATTTGTTTTCCCTACACTGTCTATAAACCTTGTCCAAGGTGAGTATTTATAAGCCTGAGTGAAAACTAGACAAACAATTCTGAGAATAAGTGACAACTATAACAGTTCATGATAAGACAGTCACAACAAAGGAAATGCTATGCATTAAGTGATTTTTCTTGCAAATCCTTTATACATATGTCAGACTGTGTGCTGGCAGAGTGAAAGGGGGAATAAATCAAAGAGAATACCCATATAAGAAAGGGTTTTTAGGCAAACGATATCTTGTATGCATAAATCAAATAAATAGTGATTTTTTTTTAAATTATAGATTTCTATGGCATTGTATACAATGAAGTTATTTAGCAATTTCACAACAATTTATATTTATGGAGCACTTTGCAATTATTTGCTCATTAAATCTCATGACATCTCTGGCAAGTAAGTCCATACCATCAGTTTAATTTTATAGCCAAGGTAACTGAAGGAGGGAATTGTTAAGTAACTTTCACAAGGTTGCACAGCCAGGTTTGGGTTAGACAAGGACTTAACTTCAGAACTCCTGCTCGCACAATCTTGAATAATAGTCTCATGGCAGTGGTTCAGCTGCCCCTGAGCTTCTTCTTCAATGGGGTACAGGTCAGGGGAGTGCTTGAACATCTGGGGCGGGGAGAGTGGTAAAGGCTCCTGGCAGCAAATCTAGTATGCCAGTGGTTGGCATTTGTACTAACATTTTACCTCGGATGTGAACCCCATCAGCATGTTGATGCATGCCTAGATGATGCAAATGCATGTCTGCAATAGGGCCTACTCTGAGATTTTCACAACAGGAAGTCTAAAGCTATAGTTCTCAACCCAGGCTGCCCATTGGAATACTTGGGGCACTTTAAAAATAAACCAATGGCCCAAGACCAACTATTTTTGAATGCCTGAGATTGGGGTCTGGGCATAGATATTTTCAAAAAGCTCTCCAGCTTTTTCTAACATGTGGTCAGAGTTAAGAAGCACTGGGATAAAAGTCCTTCCTTCTAGGTCTGCTGCACGTGGTTGGACAGGTTGGTCACTGCACAAGGACACCTGATGAAAGGGCCAGTGAAGACTGAACTTCTGTCCACACTCTGCTCGCCAAGCAGTGTGCGCTACTTTGGGGGGTGGTATCTGTTCTCAAAAAGAGTTACTTTTGTCTAACTCCCACAACAGGGGCCTTTGATCATTCCCTTATTCTTGGATATGCATTGCTGCCTATCCTATATACTTCCATTTTCAGCTTATTTTCTCTATGTATTCATTAGAAATTATATTTAGACTCTACTACATGCCGGACACTTGGTGGGGATACAACCACAAATAAATCACAGCTCCTGTTTTTATGGAACCTACAGCCTGTTGGGGAAGACAAGCAATTGAACAGAGAGTTAACAATGGAAATCGCCTCAATGGGGTGAGTGCAGGATACTGAAGAGGACATGGAAAGGGCGTCCCATCCAGACCTGGGCTCAGCGGGACTTGCACTGATATAACAGTGTGGCCAGGTAAGAAAAGAAGGGGGTGGCAGGCAAACATTTGGAGAAGCCTGGGATCAAGAGAGACCATGGGTTATGGTGGAATTGCCAGTAGTTCAGCCGGTCCTCCTAGAGCACAGAGGGAATGAAAGGAGGGGAGGGATGGGGATGGGTTGGCCACTTGCAAGCTTAATCCTGCACCCCACTCCTCAGCCCTCCCTTCTTCTTCTCTTCTTCCTTCTTTCCATTCTCTCACCCTTCCTCCCTCACCTCTTCTTTTTAAGTATAGTCCTTTGTTAGAGCAGAAAACATCTAAACCACTTGTACCCTGCTTCCTGGAATCCATCACTCTAAACACTGGAAAGGAACAAAAAGCTTGGGAGCAGGCAAAGGAACAAATAAGCTTGGCGCCGCGTATGCCAGAGCTTCACTTGGTGCCACCTGGCACCACCTCACAGTTGGCACCGAGTTTCCTTGCTCACCACTCTCTTTACTTGATATGCCTCGTCCTGAGCTCACTTTCTAAATTACCATCTTGGTCCCTGGGTTAGCGGGAGGTGGAGTGTTGTGGAGGAACGGGGTGCATAAATGAAACGAGTTTGGTCATGAGCTAAGGAAATTATTGAAGCCGGGTAACGAGCACATGAGTGTTTATATGTTTGAAACTTTTCATTATAAAAGGAGAAAAACAAATACAAATTCAAGATCCTCTGCTTCTTCTTTCACTTTGCTTATCATTGCCTCTTATCAATGATACTCTGTATTAAGAAAATCTGGTTTGGTTTATTCAGATTCTATTTTTTTATTTCAAAATAATATGCTGTGGTTTTATTCAGAGGGTTATGTTAATGAGCCAAATTTTCTAATCTGTTAAAATCATGCTTCAGCTGATCAAAAGTCATTTTACCCTCAAAGTTTAGAGTAGGATGGAGGAGTCCCATGACCAGAGTCCTAGCCCTGTGTGACTTTGAACAAATTATTGTTAACTTTTCAGGGACTTTCTTCTCCTACTATAAAATGCACAGATTCATCTTCCTTCTAAATCAGCCCTACACAGCCCTCTATTGTTAGTGTTTCATGGTCGCGCTTTATATAAAATATCCACCCACCCCCTTCCTATTTTACCTCACAGTTCTGATAGATCTTGGCAAGAAACATGGCCTCCCTGGGACAGCTACGGCTCCTCATACATATATCTACTTTGAACAGGTATCACACCGTGTTCCACATGCTTCTTTATACCTGTTCCTCCCATATATGGAGCTCCCTGAGAACAGGGAGGGAGAGTCTGTTCTAAATCCCCAGCACCTGGCGTTCTATTTGACCCATAGCAGGTGATCCACATGTGCTTGTTAAGTGACACAATGGCATAATTGTACTGAAATTTAAGCCTATTCCCTTTAATTTGGAAATAATTTATTTGTAAATACTGATTTGTAAATAAAGGTACAACCCATATTAAAGTCTTCAAGCAGGCAAATATGACTATGTTATGCCCATCTTTTGATGACTCCAGCTTCCCTTATATGTGGGCTATGACTTGGTTTCCTAAAGTTGAGTGTGTCTGATTAGAACCTAGTCATTCTACCCCAGCCCCTACCTCCTCCAAATCAGTCATTTTAATGAAAAAGAGAGAAAGAGAAAAATCAAACTTTTCATTTGTGCTCTTATCAAGATTGAACAACCAGCTATTGATTAAGCATTTCTATTATTTCACCCAATCTCCATCACTTCATGGGGTTACAGCTAAATTCTTTAAGGTTTTTGTCTATTCACAAAGGCCAATTAACTCTCCTGCCATCTCCAAGTGGCAAGAGGTTGGGGTCAGGGAGCTTCTATGGGAAGAGCCTTCTCTACAACAAGACAATGCAGAGTGAGCTCACTCTACCCTCTCTTTGTTGGTTCTGACTCCAGGACACAGGAAGAGGTTGAGTATTTACAGCCCATGAAAGAGAAGCACCCCTAAGCTGTACTGCCACCCACATTAGAGGAAAACAGAATGAAGAGTCAGCTTCTGCCCTACCATGCTATTGAGAAGTTACTAGATTACACAGGCATCCAGCTAAAAATTTGCAACCACTAGCATAAATCACACAAATATAACAGAAGTGAACATTTGCTAAAGCCATATGTACATATTGTGATTTTTTGCTGTAATCTCTTTAACCAAATCTTAAAATAATATTCAAGCATTTGAAACCTTATATGTTTTCAATGGACCCAAAAGGACAAGAAGTCTAAGAGCCACAGCTGAAGTTTTCCTCTTTTCCCTTCCCCTCTCTGCCAATTTTCAGTGTGCTCTGTCCTCCTGTGTGGTAGAATGAGCAGTGGCTTTCGAACCACATGTCTGTGTGAGCCACATCTGCTATGCTGCTCTTTGGCCACTTATTTGAGTTCATCCTACAGTTAAAGAAACTGAGACCTGGAGAAGGTAAGACCACTTCCCTCACAGGGTTGCTAGAGTATTCAGTGAGCTCACCTACGAAAAAGCCTTTAACATGGGCCTGCCAGGCAGTAGGTGCTCAACAAATGTAAGGTGCCACATCCTCCAAGTTGCCCTTGCTGAGATGCTGCTTCTCCAGCATTCATTAATCATGTCTCCTGCTTTTTCTCTGTCGCCATTGTTGTCCTGGCTGCCCCTCAAGGCTGAGCCTATGTCTCCTCTTTGTCTCATGGCACCTTCTCTCATTAGGCACTCAATAAATGTTGCTGACAGACTGGCTGACTGCCTGACTGACTAAAGATGGCATCTTTCCATCAAGGGCAAGTGTCCTTCTCTGTCTTTATTTATTGCTTAATGTCAAATGGTGTAATCAGCATGATATCATTTTCCTGAAATGCATATCAGGATAATCTGAGGGTTAGAGAATTCAAAATTGTTGGAAAATATTGATACTAATTTTATTAGTGTCATTTCGCTAGTAATGGGGCTTGAGTAATGTCTCATAGGTGTAGAAACTTTTGGATTAAACATGTTGATTTAATCCTGATTCCTATATAAATGACCCCGATTTCTATGACACTACTTTTATGTATATGGGACATTTTTTAACTATGGTCACTTAATTGTTGGGATACAACAATTAAGTTTAAGAACCCCATTTTTTTTTTTTTTCTGTTTGACAAATAGTGTACAAACAAACAGAAACAACTCCTTTTTTTCTGTTTGAAGATCTCTTTCTTTTTCAGCAAATTGTCATAAGGTCTTGGGATAAAAATGAAGGCTTATCTGTCCCAAACTACAGCCATCACCATTTTTGCATATAGGATTTGCAAGGTGGACAAGAATATGGGAAAAGAAAATTTAAATTCAATTAAGTCTTAGACAGCTTTTTCATAAATAAAACATTGAATAAACACATACATAGATGAAAACATAGTAAATCCAGTTTTATGGGGTTTATGAAATGTTTTTGCATTTTAAAACAACCCGTCATTTGTCAATTCTCTTTGCCTACCAATCTTTTAAAAAATCTCCATCACCATTGGTTTCACAAACACTCCCCAAATACTGTCAGATGGGTTATCATTGCCTTGCACTTTTGTTCTTTTGTTAATTTTGGATAAAGTCCTAGAGTGTAGCAATATTATTGAACACATTTCTGCTTAGATCTCAAGTTTCCATAGCTCCTCTATTACCAAGTGGCAGTGCACCCTATAGGCACAATAAATAAATAATACAACACTGAAGCTATAACAAATCACAAAATACATTATTAAAAAATTAAGAAATAAATATCCCCCTCTTACTTAAATAGAGATTGATTTTATAATGTGGAATGCTGAGGAGAGCTGCTCAGAGATATATTAAAGCCTGGGGACATGGAGAATACACTATAATGGGCATTTTCTCAGCCAGAGGAAAAAATCCTCTGAGTGAATGGATGTATTTGTGAAATGGAAGCCTATAGTCTCTGTTTGTTCACAAGCCAGGCTTGCACTGCCGGCTCCATCATGTGAGGGTGGAAAGATCTGCAGGACTCATATGTCTCTCCTAAGCACAAACTGTTAGTCTGGTTGAGCATGAGGGTGATGAAGACAAATGTTTTCCCAGAATTGGAGTTGGAGAAGCACTGCTTCTTTCCTTTAACATTAAATCACAATTCTGGTTTCCAAAAAGATGTTCTAGAATGAGGGTTCCGCCCAGCTTCCTCTGAGGTGTTTTATTTAGTGAGGAGAAGATATGGCAGAGGTCTCTCCACTAGGAGTACAGTTAAAGAGGAAACATTAAACAGCATCTCTTCTCAAGAGATGAGAAGCATCTCCATTTTCTATGGAGAAAGATAAAGCCTATAGGTTCCTGTATTAGTCAAGGTTCTCTAAGGAGACAGAATCTACAGGAGATAACTGTAAATAGTATGAGATTTTATAAAATTCTTTCACTCACCATGGGGATGCACAAGTCCAAATTCCGCAAACCAGGGGCTCTGATGAAGGTCCTAATGAGTTTCCAGGAGACGTTGGCTGTCCGAAGTCGAGCTGGGAAATCCTCTCTGAATGCTGAAATCACTTCCCCTTTTAAGGCATTCAACTGATTGGATAAAACATCACTCACTGCTGACAGCAATCTCCGTGGTTGGTTGTAGACGTAGTCAGCCATCTATGCAATCAACTCACTGATGACAAAAGTCCATAAATGTCCTTGTATTATAATTAGCCCAGTGCTGACTTGACCAAACAACTGGGCACAATTACTTGGCTGAAATGATACATTAGCCCAACCATCATAGCAATGAGTGATGTTTTATCCAATCGTTTTATCCAATGCCTGTGGAATTTGGACTCATACATCCCCACAGTCACGAGAGAGAATTTTATAAAATCTCATACTATTTACAGATATCTCCTGTCAATTCTGTCTCCCTAGAGAACCCTGACTAATACCGTTCTCCAGCCTCTCTGAAGTCACTCTTGTGTCACCTACCTTGAAGTCTGTTCAGGGGTGCATTGACTCACCAGGAGTCATGGCTGAGGATACTGAAGGAGCTGCCACAGCCTCCGCACTTACTGAGTACACATCTGAGATAGTGTGACATCTTGCTATCCCATCCCCAGATGTTTTGGGACCAAGCAAATCTTCCTGACTTGATGGCCCTCTACAAAGACCCTAAAACCTCTATACAAAAGGAACAAATGATGGTTAAAAATTGTCCTACCTACTTTGGAGTTTGTGCTCCTAAGAGTGACAGAGTTAGACTCAATTATGTCTTCCCTACACATGGCTCATCTGTCCCTTCTATTTAAATCTATACTTGGTGCTGGAGTTTGTAGGTGTATGTCCAGAGACTTGAGTTTTGGGGCTGTCCATGTGCCAGCTGGGCCTGGAAACAACCTCAGCAGAGTTGCAACACCTACTCTACAGCTCATTGGACTCACCCAGGACCACTGGCAGGGAGATGACAATGGACAATGGCCATCCCAGGGAATGGAGAGAGTCTGCAGCTGCAAGCAGGGTAGCCCCATCCATCTTCCCCCTCTCAATGGGATATAAGCCCCCTCTCAATTGGAGGTGGAGTGGACATCACCATCCCAGAATCCTTGGGATTGGGGGCAGAGCTATGAAGTAGAGTGGACTTATTGGTATTCAACTATAGACTTATTGTGAGTCTAGCAATGGAAGAAATTACAACATTGATGTGGAGCCAGTGGCCACTGGAGGCTCTGGGGGCAGGGAGAGGGAAAAACAGTTGTAATATGTTATGTTATGCTTTTCTGGGACTTGGGAATTATCATGAGTGATGTTGCAATAACAGACATAGGCCATTTTATATCATCCCATAACATGCAGAACTATGTGGGAGAGAGTGTGGTCTACAATGTGAACTATGGTCCATACTCAATGGCAAAGCCCCAGGATGCATTTATCAATTGCAATGATTGTGCCACACTAATGAAGAATGTTTATGTGGGAGGGTGCAGGAGGTATGGGGAGTAGGGCATATGGGAATCCCTATATATTTTGTGTAACATTTATGTAATCTAAGTATTTTTTTAAAAATAAATTAATAAAAAAATAAAAAATTAAAAAGATGAAAAGCATTGGCAAATTAAAAAAAAAATTGTCCTGATCCTTTCCTCACTCCACAGTCATATGAGAAGTTTACTCTGGTGGCACACAGAAAGTACTACTTCTTTCTCTATCACGCTGCTCTCTGTAAATCATGCTGTGGGAATCTCAAACATCCTCCCAGAGCTGTGTGTATGAACTGATGCAGAGAGGAATTCCCATCTCTGATTGACTTTTTAAAAGCTATCAAAATGCTTTGCTTACAATGAGTTGGTCCATTTAGGGAAAAGACAGTAAATGAGCCCCTCTGGTTCCAATGGCTCTTGGGTGCCATTTGTGGGGAGTTAGTCTTGTCAATATGGTTTTTTTTATTACGACTTCTTGCTTTGTCTATCTCCTCCACGTACATAAGGCACATAAAGGCAAGAATCATGACTGTGATTTAGCATTTTCTGTCCTTATTCTTCTTGGAGAGATTTTCTGACCTACACCTGAAATTCTCTGCAATATGCAGACATTCAGCATCCTGCACTCCCAGAGACTCTGGTAATTCCAACAAATGGCTTCTGGGAGGTCACCTTGGCATTAATACCTGGCTGGTAAATAGAGAAGATAAAAAGTGGAAGAATGCAGGGTAGGTTTTTCATGTGTCAAGGCTGATGGAAACTATATCACATCCATGCATGTCCCACTGGCCAGAATGCAGTCACATGATCTTACCTATATTCAGTGGGGTGGGGTGGGAGCTGGAAAATGTCCTCCTTAGTTGGGCATCAACATGCTGGTGATGCAGGTTGTTAACAATAGAATGTCAGAAGGTTGGTGAGAAAAGTGTCATCTGGCATCTCTGAGACCCTTAAAACTCACATAAAAATAGTTTAAATTATTCCACATGCCATGGTGTGCCTGAAATTCTTAAGAAGATTTTGGTGAATTCTTAGGGATTTAAATTCTCAAGATGACCTCTGGCTTTGGTTCCCACCTCTGTATCCATTCTGCAGTGGTCAATACATATACAAAAGGAGATTCCTTTATTTTGAAAAACCCTATTTGTGCATGTGCACACACACACACAACTCACATAAAATACACATGAATGCGGATATGAATCGAGTAGATCCTACTAAAATTTTATAGATCATGGGAATTTATGGACCACATTGCAATTCACGTAGCAAACAACTTCCCATGCATTTTAGTCCTGTCCCTGAGAATTTCTCATAGTCTGTGCTGCTCCCAAGAAACATCCAGCTTCTTGATACCTCACTGACGTACTGGTCTTCCTTCATCCTCTAACCCACTTTGCTCCTCTTCTCTGCCTACCCCAGAAGTCAACCCCCAGGTTCCTCTGTTTGCCTCATACAGAGCACACTGGTTCTCTTGGTTTGCTTTGGCCCCTACCTCCAACCCCTAGCAGTTTGTCAAGGTGTCTTCCTGACAGGTAATTGAGAAGATAATATGTTTTACCTGGTTGCACACAGTTTGTAAGCTGGGAGTGTTGTATCTTACTCTTCCTAAAGCACTGTTAGAGCTGTTCATTCATTTACTACGGTAGCAGGCATCGCGCTAGGTGCAGGAACATAGCGGTGAACAAGATAAGCAGAGTCCCGACTTCATGGTGCTTAACACTCAAGCAGAGGAGATAGTGGAAATCAAGCCAACTGACTTATAAATCATCACAATTTGTGATAAGTGTTATGACAAATCAAATAAAAGGCAGAGATAAAAAATGTTGGAGTGGGGGCCCCTACTCTATGCAGTGTACTCAGAGAGGCCTGCCCAAGGACAGAAGTGATATGCAAACCAAGATCTATAAGATGAGAGGGAGCTAACCACATGGGGAAACGTTTTCATAAAGAAGGAAGAGCATGGACAGAGACCATGAGGGGAGGACAGAGCTTGTCATGTCTGTGTAACTGAGAATAACAAAGGGTTTAGGGATATGGCTGAGACCACTACCTCATCACCAAAGCTCTCCTTCCACAGAGTTGAGCTGTGGCTGGGAAGTGGCTGGACAACATTTCCCAGCCCACCCAAAGAGGTGGGGCCTGGTAACAGGTGGGGCCAAAGCTAATTATATGCCACTTACAGGTCAGACCCATTAAAATTCTCATGCTCAATCCTCCACTCTTTCTTTTCCTCCATCTCCTGGCCAGATGTCAACACCCAAGAAGCCCTTGAAAGCCATATGATGAAAACAAGAGTTTCCATCTAGGTTCCTAATGACATCATGGAGCAGAGCTCCAGCCACCAGCTGCCAGTCAAGAATATTATGTGAGTGTATTAGTTATTTAATTCTGTGTAATAAATTACCCCAAATAGTGGTGGTTTAAAACAACATGTATTTATTATCTCAGTCTCTGTAGGTCAGAAATCTGGGCACAGCTTAACTCAGCCCTTTGCTTTAGGGCCTCTCAAGAAGGCTTCAGTGAAAGATTTGACTGAGACTACTTCTTTCTCTATCACACTGCTCTCTGTAAATCATGCTGTGGGAATCTCAAACATCCTCCCAGATCTGTGTGTATGAACTGATGCAGAGAGGAATTCCCATCTACTGACTGAATTTTTAAAAACTATCAAAATGCTTTGCTTACAATGAGTTGGTCCATTTGGGGAAAAGACACTAAATGAGCCCCTCTGGTTCTAATGGCTCTTGGAACCAGAGATAGTTAATATCAAGTCAACTGTAGTCTCTCATCTGAAGTCTCAACTGAGGAAGAATCTTTCAAGCTCACTTGTGTGGAACTGGTTGGCAGGATTTAGTTACTCACTTACTGTTGGACTGAGACCTCAGTTCCTTGCTGGTAAGACCAACTAGAAAAGAGCGCCAGAGAGAGAGAGTGCTAGCAAGATGCAAGTCACCATCTTTAGGAATCTAATCATGTAAGTCACATCCATCATTTTTACCATATTCTGTTTATCAGAAGCAAGTCACTAGATCCAGCCAACACTCAAGGGGAAGGAATTAAACAAGGGCATGAATACCAGGAGATGGGGATCTTTGGGAGTCATTTCAGAAGCTGCCTACCACTGTGAATAATACATAAATGTTTATTGTATTAAGCCGCTGAGATTTGAGGCATTATCTGTTACAGCAGCTAGCATTTCCTTAAGTAACTCAAGGGGAAAGCCACATCAGAAGATTCCAGTAAAGTGGGATCAGAACAGGCCATGCCATGCAATGCCTTATAAATTGCATTTATTTTAAGTGCAGTAGGGGGGGTCATTAAAGAATTTTAAACATGAGAGAGAAGAGATCAAGTTTTTATTTTAAGATCATTGTTGCTACTGTTTATAAATGTGTTAGAGAGAAACAAGAGTGAAAGCAGGGAGACCCATCAGGAGGCTGTTGACCTCTGATGCAGTGTTGGGTAATAAAGAAAAGGGGGCATAAGCCTACGCAATGCTAAGCAGTAAGCAGCAGTGTAACCGTTGGGGAATTTGATGTAATTATGAATTCCAAAAATATAATTCGATCATGCCTGTAATCTAATCTGTTAATCTGGGCATGACTGAATTATGATTAGGGCATTGACTGGGCCATGTCAGTCAGTAGGGCATTGAGCCCCACCCCCTGGTGGGTGGGGAATTGAATATAAAAGGCAAGGCAAAGAACAGAGTTGAAGCAGTCTTTGAGAAGCAGCTTTGATGTTTGGAAGAAGGCCCCAGGAGAAGAGAAGCAAGCCGTTCGCCTAATCGCCTACAGCTGACCTTGTGGAGGAAACAGGAGCTAAGCCCAGAGAGAAACGCAGCCCCGGGAAGAGAACTCCAGAAGCCTGAACCCTGGGCAAATGTCGGCAGCTGTCTTGCTCCAACACATG